>JAFNEN010000223.1:0-300000 GCA_019343175.1 Oedothorax gibbosus
CTACGATGCACTGCAACGTAAATTTTAAGTTATATACCATTTTTAATAACTATATATATCTTATAACTTTGTTTTTTTATGCTTAAATATTTTAATATTACTGTTTAATTTGGTAACACAGCCTTTAAGGATGCTAAAACTTATGTTTCGTATGTATTTCACGCTTGGGCCGAAGTTATCCGCCCGGATCCTATCCTTGTCCAAATTTTTTAAACTAACACCAATTTTTTTAATTTATAAAATTTAACAAAAATGCTTGGAAATTAATCCTAAAAGTACAATACGTAGAATGCATAATGATTTTTAAGTGTTTAAATCGTTTTTGTAAAATTTTTCTTCTTTTGTAAAAAAAACGATGATCTTTGACGATGATCTGATGACCAAAGTTATCCGCATTGACGGTACTTTAATTATTTTAATGTATTTTTAAAACTTACTTATAACCATTTCAAAGAAATTAAAAACATTTTAATATAAATGAAAAAATAGCAATAATGGTAAACTTCTTCTTTTTAGGCCAGCCATTATTAAAAATAAATGTTGAAGTACCTATAATGCTAAAATATTAGATAATTATTTGGTATGGCGTAGAATAGCCTCTTTTTATATTTATATGTTTCAAATGTAATTGATATATGCATGTGCGTATCTTGCTGCTTTTATTTTAATCTTTAAAAAACCTAAACAATTATTTAATATAAGCGATTGCTTTATTTCTTTAAATCTATAATCTATTGAAAAGAATCTGTTACGAATGTGATTGATATACATTTGAACAATAAATACCCAATATTAAATAATTTTTTCATTTTTTAATTTTGATAAAAAAGTTTTTTTACATATGTTAGGGGTTTTTATATATGTTGTAGATATATATTTAAGGTTTTGATAAAGTTTCACATGTATCAAACCATTAATAGTATGAATAAAAAATAAATGAATACAATACTTATTTAATTATTTTGTTATAAAAAGTACTGAGTAACTAAAAAAATACAATTAAAATACACCAAACAATGCAGTATTCAATTTATTTTATTATACAATTTTTATAGGATTATGAATATAGTTTTATTTATAATGAAGTAAAATAAGACAGTTATTTAAAACTATTTAAAATCATCTAACATTCCTTAAGCATACATGCTTCTAAACAATCTATTAAGAAATGTCTATTCTAACTTTTTGCTAACAAAATTTCTTTTAAAAAGCGAAAATAATTCTGCATGAAAATATCTGTGCCATTCAATTACTATAAAAAATACCTCTCCAATTTTTCATTCCAAAATGTTTTTTAGGAAAGATAATTATGGGTCAAGTTCAAATTAGAAACACAAATAAGAAGCTAATAATAAAAAAAAACAAAGAAAAAGTATTGATCATTAAAATATTATTTCTATTGCATCTATTTTAAATTTAAAAAACGACCATAACGTCACACGTATAATGATTGCATAGATTATCATCACGCACCGTTGTAAAATAGCATGCCAATTAAAAAAAAGAATAAATGGCCATCAAAATATTAATTTAATTTTACTTCCGAATAAAGAAATATTCTCATATATCACAATAAAAAAACTTCAATATACTTACCACACTTAATGTGCTGAAGACCGTCAACAGCTGAAGCTATGGGAATCTGCTTTGTTAACCTGGCTTTATATACTGAGACTCCTCCAACGCTATTTTACCACTAAAGCGATGCTTACTTCACTAAGACTCCTTCACACTTGCTACTGGACAAACAGCAATTGGTCGATCGCAAGCGGTCCACCTAATTTATCACTAAATTGTGTTTTTTTTATTAAATTAAGTTAGACCCCTGGTGCTGCTTTAGCCTACGGGTAGTCTCAAGAGACACTAAGGTTCTGTGGCGAAAAAAACTAGGAATTCGCTTTTTTCCTGGGAATTTGGACAGTTGCGACTAGCCGAGGGTGAAGAGAGTTGGGAAACAAAGCGCCACTGTAATTAAGGCTACCACCACTTGTGTTGCAGAAAATAATTAAAGCTGGTTGGAGGCTTGATATAATGCGCTTTTTATGAGTTAGGGGAAAAACTAAGAGAGATTTTTTTAAGGGCATAATGATACAATTTTTAGATTTGTAATTTGGTAGGACAATTTTTGGGGATAAGATGTTATGGCCTAATGCTAATTAATTTTGAAAATTATGGCTTTAATTTGCATTTGAAATACAAAATTATTGGTAAATTTTTGTTGATATATGGACGATTTTTTTAGGGCAGAATGATGCAATATTTAGATTAACAATTTGAGTGAGACAATTCTTAAGAATATATAATATATTCTGGTTTAATGCTAAATAATTTAAAAATGAATATTTTTAATTTGTATTAGACATCCAAAATTATTGGTAAATTATTCTTGATGTATGGGTGATTTTTTCAAACGTTCGATTTAGTGTAATGTTCTTTTCGTTTTGTAATTGATGTACCTTCACTTCAATTCCCCACTAAAGGAACATACATTTCATTTATCACATGCTATGTGAATTATATTGTAATATTAAATAATTTTTCGCTTATGCTTTCAACAGACATTCTACGTGAGGGCAGTAATTATACAGGGACATGAATTACAAAACCATAGATGAAGCATAAAAGGGGAAAACGATTTTATATTTCGTTATTATTTTTGTTCATAGTTCATAAATGGATACTGCTACAATTTATAAAAAAAATAAAATATTCTATCTTGCAATGCCCTAAGAGATTATCAGGGAATCATCAACTAAAATATATTGTACTGCACGAATAGGCGCTTCTTGTTCACTGGAATTCACCTTTTAACCCTTTAAAGTCATTCTTTATTTTTAATAAATACGTCTAAATCTAATCTAAACTTTTTCCCAAAAAATACTTTATAACCGCATAAATTATAAAAAGGTTCCATTTCCTACAAAACTTTTATGATACACTCCTTACTCTATCTTACCAGTCCAGTACTTCGGATATATATAATATGGTTTTTTTGAATACACAGATGACTTGTTTATCAAGTACTATGTACCACACTTTTTGATTTTAAGGTTAAAAATATTTATTTTTTGAAAATATAAAGGAATTAATAAATCAAACATTATAGTGCTATAAGCTTTTGCTGCACGGTACCCCTTTACGTGGTTATAACTAAACATGGTTATAACGGTCGTGGTAAAACACTATAAAGTATGAGTTCTATAGCTTCCGAATAATTTCAATCAAAAGCCAGCTTCGTATTATTTTACCAGCTTCGTATTAATTTTTTTAAAGTTAAGATTAATTTACAATACTTTAATACTGGAAATTATAATTATTTCAAGTACACTTTGTTGAAGTGTGCTATTAAAGTAGAGCAGCAATGGTGATAGGGAAAAAAATATTTCTCAAATATTTTTTTGAAATGCAGTATTTTGGCAAATTTATAATAAAAGCATCTACTTTTATAAATCTTTTGAATGATTTAATTAGTTTTTCTGGTAAAATTAATTTTTAAAATCTAATAATCTAATGCATTACTTTTTCAAGGTTAAAATTAAATAATAAATTTGATAATTTGCAGATGGAAGGGGTATGTGAATCTTGTTTGAAAAAGTAAAATGATTATATTTTTTTTGCCTTATTATTCTAATTTAAATTGCCGATTGATTTTTCGGGTGTCTACAATTGAGTTTCTTAGAATGATACTGCCATAACCGATGACATTGGATCAATTTTCCTCCTAAAAACAATTCATTTAATTAACTATACGACGATAGAAGATGCCAATTTACGATTTTTACTGCAGAGTTTTAATCATTGATATATTTGTAGACGAAAAAAAAGGAACCATACTTGTTTTAAAGGTTTTGATTAAAAAAAAGTTAATTTCTGTTTTCTCCAGTTTCATATTATTACCCATTGTCCCAATGTTTCCCCTTCGTTCTTGATTTTAATGAAAACTTTATTGCTTTTTTCCTTATTATGGTGAATTTTTTAAAAATATATTGATGTGTTGACATGGAGTAATTTTCTATAAAGGTTTTTTTTATCTTTTATAAACTACACCAAAATATGTTTATCTTAAACATTCACCAATATTTTTTATTAAATAAACTATAATAATAAATTAAAGAGACAAAAACACTTCTTGGTAAATGAATATTTTATTTTTAACTTCAACTTATAAAATCATACAAGAAGAATTTAGTTTCAGTTTTCACCATACCAGAATGTTATTACAACAAATACCATTATTAGAGATTTTATGTATGAAATGTCCATATATGTAAGCATATTATTATTACAATTCTGCAGAAATTGGACCCATACAACCACAACCGTTTATTTTTGTTGTTGCTAAAAGAAAGTTATATTTTATTTAAGTAGATAATAGAATACAGCATCAACTGAATAAAATGAAAGACCTATTTTGAATCTTGGTCAAAATTTTCAAATCACTTTTGCACTCATTAACATGGATATTTAGAATACAAAACAATTTTATTCACAACAATTTTTAGTCAATTTTTTAGCGATGAACAATACAGAATTTCTTTGGTATTTACATCCAATAATGATTACAAATGATTGCAAGAAATTCCCTTGTCATAGTAGACCGTAGAAAAGCCAATTAATGCTAAATTATGAAACCGTACATCTTTGTTAAAAAGTTTCATTTAATACGTATTTACAGTTATAAAAGTCATGCCATTTTAAATTTTATACACATGAAATGTTGCTGTTCAAAAATTTGCATTCAATTTTTACGCAGTTTTATTTACGATATTCTTAACGTAAGCTTTATAGATCGGTGGTTGCTAGATATGTCATTTATGTAATGGATATTTAATAAATTACATTCTTATCACGTATATGGTAAATCAGATATAGCATAACTACTTTTTTTAATCACAATATTATTTGTAATTTTAAATGAGAATAAATACGTACCCTGCTTATGGAATGATTTTAATGAATTTATAAGTCAAATAAATATTCACATTTACACTTCTTAACGCTAATACTGCATACCATTAAGAGTAGGTCTTTGTAGCATGTTACTATTACATACAGGTCCTATACCTTAAAGTCTACGTAGAACAAGATAATAACCCTGTTATATATGTCACACAAGAAATCAATCTGCTTTAAAAAAGAGAAACACTTTATATTTTGAAATGATTTTTTTTCAAAAACGTTAAAAATACCACTACTTTTTTTGGAATTTTGCCAATAAGAGTAAAAGTTTGTAACCTATACAGTAATAAATTAAAAGAATACATTGTTTAAAACGTTGAAACATGAACGTTTTGAAATGAATTAAATTACTGTTTTAGGTGTTAATAAAATCAATCAAAATTTTAAGTTAATAAATAATATAGTTGTAAAATAATGCATAGATGTTGTAATTGTCTAGTGTGTTGAAAAAACGTGAATAGGTAGTATTTTGACTTAGATTATTCTCGAAAACAAATATAGTTATAACTTAAATTTAAAGTTATTATTGATTAATGTAAGATTTTATTTTCAAAAACTAAAGTATTTTAAAATTTTGTGTTCGTGCGATTTACGAAATATTTTTTCAAGTTATTCTGATTTTATTTCTGTTATTTTACAAATAATAAATTGAAATTTTTTTTAAAAACATTTTTATTTCTTATGTTTATAAACAAGTTTGGACTTTTAAAACAATATCAGCTACCTTTTTTGAAAGAAATTTATGTTTGTTAAAATTAAATTGTTCGTCAAAAAACATTTTGTTTTCCTTAATGCTTTCCTTACTAATTTAAACGAGTTTAAATTAAGCAAATTCAATCAAATTTATGTACAAAAAGCAAATTGAAGTTCAGGAGTAAAGAGACTTGAAATTTCTCTCGCAAATATTTTTTTCTTAAACAGAATATGTAGTACATGAGCATTTTTCTTCAGTTGAGTGTTTTGATTGACACAATTTTTAACAACTAGAAGCTCTATTTTATACTTGATATTTCTGCTGATCGCGTAAAGAAAAAATCGTTCTAATCTATTAGTAAGATATTATTATAATACATTTCATATTAGAATCATTTTTTTTATCATTAAAAATACTAGAATACACCAAATAATTGCTAAACTACCAATGAAATTTCTCGAAATCTATTGTTACAATATCCTTAGTAAAATACATTTGTTGGATGATTGTTAATATGCACAATTCTTACTTATTTCTCCAAAATATTTTGGACCCTTCCTACATAAAGGCTGAAGTTACGTATATTGAATCTTCACATTGGAACAAAAAGGGCAAATACTTAAATCAATTAAAACTAACTTAACTAACATGTAATAAGACGGAGGTTAATGTGGAAATAATATTTAAGTTTTAAGTATTGTAAGATAATATATTGTATTGTAAAATTATTCCATGGCGTAAACTACGAAACCTCACACACTATTATCCTAATGTTCTCTCGGCGAAATTAAATCTTAGCATACATTAACATTCACAGATAGCTCAGATTAATTGTAATCTGAGCGTCGAAATTGGTAGCAGGAGTCACCTAGATGGAACCACAAAGAAATGGCTCTTAGCTCTATGGAAAATGCCGAGTCTGCAAAGGCTAAGCCTCCAATAAAGCAGCCTCGTTGGAAAAAATGTCATTTTGTGCGAAACATATGCTGTTTAGCAATCATATTTTTTTCCATTTATATTATTCAACACTTTTTGATCATGAAATACTCCTTATTTAGATCATTTGGTAATTCCTCATGACTATGTTGATTGATTTAATAACTAAGTAATTTTAAAATTATATACGACATAAATGGGTCGTAGCTCTTCAGTTTTAAGTAAGAGTTACTTTGAATAACGTTTTTCATGAAAGGCAAAACGAAGTAAGTAGTTTGATCGTTGGTAATATCAAAAAACTCAAGCACCTTTAACCAGAATGTGCATTATGTAGTACGACTTAAATATCTAAAAAGTAACTAAGGAGCTGATTTTTTGGTATTTTTTTTCTAAAAATTGGAGTTTACTTTAATCAATTATTTAGCGCTTTCTTCTGTCACGAGGTTTTGTAGTTTAGACCACAATAATTTCCATTTACATTTTACCAGCTGTTTCTTATACTTATGCATATCAAGTGAAGAATTATATAGGAAAACCTTCTAACCAATTTCACTATAAAAGAGTTCTTTTTAAGGATGATACATATTTATAAATGAGAGCTTGAAATTTTAATAAAAAAGTCATAAGTTTGGTTTGTACAGTAAATTTGAAAATTAACACCAGTTAAATAAATTATAAAAATTATTATTATTTAAATAAATTATAATTTAATATTAAATAAGTATGTTAAAATTTTTGTATTATTGCACCCTTTTTCAGCCAAAGTAAAGATTCGGGCAAGGTATTGTTTGACAATAAAGTTTGAGAATTGATTTTTGTTATATTTTAGTTTGATTAGAAATAAGGTTAAGTAACATGCATCAAAACTACCTTGATTGTTAACGACGTAGAATATGTTATACAGTAAATTCCCAAATAAGCATCAAAATATTATACAATAAAAACGAAGTTATTTCTAATATATATATTAAACTTTCAATTATCTATCACAAATATAGCATTATAAATACACTAAACAAATCACATTAGCAAGCTATATTGATTAATCAACATAAAATATCCATATATTTAATTACTAAAAGCACCAAAACATTAATATCATCTTAGATCGAGACTAAAGCGTAGAAAAACAGAAATTCTACTGAAAAATTAGTAAAACTTAGATCTACCGAAACTGTAGAAGTTAGCCATCAAATTCAATTTGCACCATTTTTACTTATTATAATATACAATTTATTACTAAAAGCACCAAAAATATGAAGCAAGTATATTTTTGTTTGAGCCTAGCTATGTTGTTAACTAAATTATATAAATTCTCTAAATTTACTTAAGGTAACAAAACGACCACTCAAAATATCGAATTTTCATTTGAACTTTAGTTACTGAATCTTGCATTTACGAAAATACTTCTATGGTGCATATTTGAATATGGGGCAGGAGTTTGCAAATTTGGTAGTTAATTTTAATATAAATTTGTTGCCAGCTTTAAATGTCATTATTCCAAAACACCAATTTTCAGCCTTAAGGTACACTTTTCTCTTTTCCTATTTTACTAGAAGGGTTGAAATTTTCTGTGATGTCGTATACATTTAACACAGTGAACCAAAATATTCCAAAAAAATATTAAGTGAGTAAAAATAAGACGATTTTTCTAATTTAAGAAATGTGCAAAATTTCTATTTAGATTAATAACTTAAAATTATGAATGTTTTATCGTCAAACTTGAGGTTCATTGGGTTGAATGGACTTTTTTTTTATTTCTATAAAAAATATTTTCAGGTACATGCAATAGTTATGCTGGAAAGTGTCCCTAAAAGCTAAAAATCGGTGTTTTAAAATAATGACATATGAAGCTGGAAACAAAGTTATATTGAAATTAACTACCAAATTTGCGAACTCTAAACCCATATTCAGATGCGTATTATATAAAAAAATTTCGTAAATATTCATTTTAGTGATTGAAAGTTAAAATGAAATTGATATTTTGAAGCGTCGTTGTGTTCCCTGTCCCCTTAAAAATTAGTCTAAAGCACCAAAATTTGCATTACTTAAACTTTACATTGATTACAAAAATAAAAAATCAATTAGAATGTTTCAAATAGAAATAGACTATTTACTGATTAGACCTTACTCTTTGACCATCGTCAACGCGTAATATTGATTGCACATTTTAAAAACTAATTTTATTTTTCTAATGACATAAGAAATAACAAAAAAATGCAATAAAATTTGATATTTATTAACTAAAATATTTATAGTAATAATAATACCATTAATGTAATACTGTTTCATAGCTAGAAGCATTACAACTATTAACTTAATTTGAGATTTTTCAGTTTCAGTTCTATCAAAGAAGTTAAATTATACACACTTTAATATTAAATGTTCTAATAGTAGATATATGTTCTAATTAATACATTAAGTTTTCGTTTTTAAAAAAGTATTATTAAATTTATATCTTGGTCCACTTGATTCTAATGATGTTGTTACCATTATGTTAATGGATGTGACGTCAATTGATACATATTTTTATCATTATCCTAACTTCTTAACTAAATTTTTATATGAAAAATTCTAAGTATTTTATTTTTTTATAGGTTGCAGTAATTGATATGGTTATGAAACAAATGTACTCTATATATTTTACACTATAATGTTTTAGTTTTATATTCTTGACTTCTTAATCAAATTTGAAAAGCCATTTATTGTATTGCTATATTTAAAATTAAAAAATTGTATCATCACTTAACTTTAAAAACATATATTAATAATATTTCAGTGATTTATATCTTTAAAAAACATTCTGACAACAAAGCGTATGATTCAATACTTTTTTTTCTGAGAAGGAAAGAAGAATATAAATATAATTATTTATTAACAATTTAATACTTTGATAATTCAAAAGAATGCTCTTAAAATAACGTTAAGAATTTAAAGTCAGTTTTATCTAAACTTCATTAAAAAATATAATACCGCAAACCAACGCATCTTTGTCATTAATATGAATTTAGAATCTTCTTCACTCGAGTTAATTTATCAAACAAATAAGAATTAATCATCTACTTAAAATCTCATTAAAGCTGAGCTGCAAATTAAAACTTTTTAATGTAGATTGATTTTTGAGCGGGGGAAATAGGTTGATGGACAATAAATATCAATTAAGATTATTCGAGTAAAATATTAGGTGTTGACACTCCTTCTCTTCGAAAGCGTTTGGAGTTTTAATTAAAAAGTATTTTCTTTCGGGTTTGCGTTAAATTTAAAGGAATCCTTTGTATTTACTTTAAGTTTAAGCATTAAAACGTACATTTAAGTATTTGGAACTGGAAATAAAATACCATCAATCGATACAATACACATCATAAATCTATTCTAATTTTACTTTACCTTCAACATTTTCTTACATGTTAAAGATCACTGTAATGAATAAAACATATTGCACATTATTCATGTAACACAAGAGCAGTATATAAACTGCACATAAAAGATTTTATACTAACAAATTGTCTGATTTTCGGCGTATCGCAGTCGCAAACATACATCTATATAGACGGATGAAAAACACTTCTAGTAATATATAATGTATATATATTTATATTTATTTACACATTTATATGCAACCATCAATAAAAGAGTTTTTTAAACGCTGCTTTTTTTCATAGCGTTTTTTCACCTCCTTTCTTTCGAAGCAAAATACAACGCGCAATCACAGAAACACCATTTTCAAAAAAAGAAATTTTCAAAAATTTCATTCACATTTAGACACAAATACTGACGATCTACTTAGAATGCATTTACATAGAAATTCACGACAGGGAGATGACAAAGAGAACGAAATTGTTCTTATAAAAGCGTGAGCCCTGTAGTATATCGTTTCTGATATGTTCAGTGCTTAGTCTCCAATTTACTGGCGGCTTTTAGTATTTAAGATACTTTTTAAAAGCAATTATTATTTTAAGTGTTTTTAAAATATTAAATAAAAAAAATAAGAAAAATGTTGCAATGTAAATACTTAATACTGAAAGTAAGCTCTTGCCAAATAGATACAATATATAAATAAAATACTTTGCAAATGAAAATATATCAATGAAATTTGATTCTTAATCATCAAAATCAATAGCACTTACAATAAAGAAATAAAAAGGATATACATATTGTAATAAATAGGAAGCAAAATTATCGCAATGTATATAAATACTAACAGGCAAAAAAATGGGGGGGAAATGTAAAAAATAAATTAAAATATAAAGAAATGTAAAAAAATATATCACTTAAAATGACTAACAGCAATTAAACAACAATTAAAATAAAACAACAACAATTAAATTGGTAATAATAATTAACAACAATTTAAATACAATAAAAGTGAAAAATAATTAAAATAACAAACGTATTTTTTTGTAAATAACAAAGGTAAAAACTCCTATTAAATAACAACTGTATAGAAAAACACAATTCAAATAATAAGTGTAAAAAGTACATAAAGTTAATACGATCGTATATTAATTAAATACTATAATACATGATGTATTAAAAGTTTATTTGGTTAGAAATATTTTATTCTACTGTAATATAAGAGATATGTATTATTAGAGACACTCTATTTAAGTTTTAATACTAGATATGTTAAGATCGTACAATGATATTTTATGACTCTTAAACAATGTCCAATACCTGTTTACATAACCGATTGCCGCCAGGAAAGAAACCAAACGAAATTTAAATCTAAATATATTTTTATATTTTTTCACATAGATAGAAAGATTTTTAAAGATATATTTTCCCGATCGTAAGTGGTAATGGGATAAACAACAAATACAACACACTTATCAACGACCTGCAACAAATCACCCAATTTCTTCTCACTTATATATGCACTCCGAAAACCGCAAACACTCACCATTTTCCTTTAGTTAGATAATTACACCACACAAGATACATTTTTAGGGTGGTTAGATAGTAAAAGGATTAGCTAACTGTTCCATAATGGAGGATTTTCACAAATACAGCGAACTTAGTTATAATACATCAAGTAAAAAGAATATGGTAAAGGTTGGAACTGAATAACCAGGGTTGAAGGTAACATTGCTTGTCGATTTTTTTTCTTCTGGATATTCACTCTGATAACTGTAAAAAGTAACAGAAAAACTAGATTTAAAATTAAATATATTTTTGACATATATTTCACATGTATTTTTCCCACAGAAATATATTTTAATTAATACAAGATAATTTTGAGAAAATATTTTTAGTTAAGCCAGCAAATACTGTCAAACCTTCTTTCTCTAAATTAATTAAATATTAAAAGTAAACTGTAACTATTGAAAAACTGTATTGAAAACCGGTGTCGTAAAAATATGTTTTTAGCACTGGATGATACCGAGAAGACATTACACAAATGTGTCATATAAATACTTTTAAATATAAATCGTTATGCAAACATAACATTAACATTATCAATTTTAAAAAAATGATACTACAACAGTTGAAAATAATATTTTTTCTTTTATTTAAATGAACTTTGGGATTGAAGGGAAGAGTTCCCTTTCGAAAGATTTCTAAGTACATTTTCTTAAAGAAAGTATTTTTCATTTATATTTTATATTTAATTTCACATTTGTTGTTTAAATTGTTTATCTATCAAATATTCAACAGTTGTTTAAATCAACAGGGTATTCAGACATAGGTAATTTCTTAAATACATTCTTTAAGTCTAAGCTTGTTCAATTGAAAAGTTTAAAAATAAAATCGTTTTTAATCATAAATAAAAATGAAGGTATACTAACTGTTAATTGTTAAAAAATAACGGTGGTTGTTTTGGGCTTAAGTATATTTATATTGATAAGAAAATAAAGTTTTTAGCGACGGGAAACATTTAGTATTTCATTCCCTTTATAGATGGCGCCACATTTTTATGAGAACGTGAAAAGGTAATTGGTTAAAATAGATTAAAAGTCATTTTGTTTGAAAAGTTCTTTTAGAAAGGTAAAGGTAATTATTGGGATGGGTAAAATGTCATATAATTATTCTTTTAAATATATTTATAAATATTAGCCCAATAACACATATAAAATGAAAAACTCTTTACATTTTTACGACTATTACAATTTTAATATTTATAGTTTTTGTAATCCAGGTTAGTGGATCAAAAACTAATTTTTGAAGATGAGGTATTCTAAATATTGTTATTGTAGAAAAAAATGTTTCAAATTATACATGTTTGTCAAAATCAAAGTTGTTTAATATTACTTATTTTAATATGTCAACTTATTATATTATATCTTCTATGTGCTTAACTAATTTTGAACCATTCGAAATTACATTGAAAAATTTCAAATATTTGATTATTATTGACATTATTTTTATGTCCGTTTTCAATGTCATTTGCTGAAAAAATTTCCTTAGTGGTGAAAAATTTCCTTAGTGGTGATAAATGATTTTTCAACAAAAATATCAGAAAAAATTCAAATGCTTCGTATTGATAGTTGTCATATATTGTACTCCGCAAAATAATAATAAAAATAATAAGAATGATAATTAATTGAATAGCTTGAATTAGAATCTTTACCTTATACTCCACGTATGTGAGTGGTCCAGGAGCTTTATTATGCATTCGTAGTCGGCAAAAACCAGGAAAACTGAAATAGAATGCAATAGAGTTTGTTACAACTTATTTGAATTTGTTGATTTTTACCAAAATTTTCATTTTACAACAAAGATTCGAGAGCATCGTTAACCGAAAAAGACCAAATTATTTTACCAAATTTCAATGACCAAGTCATTAAATTGAAATTTTAAAATAAATTGTTGAGTGTCTTCAATGACATCAAAAAGTAAAGCGGTTTTCAAAAAGTAATTTATATAATAAGTAGCAACTAGAAAAAAACTACTTCTTTTAAACATTTATATATTTGATATAACAATTTAAAATTTTCGGGTTTGATATTTTCTATGTTTAATAATAGATTTTTTTTAACACTGACCACATTAATATGGTGGTTAGCATGTCTGTTTCCAAAACCTACCATCAAGAATTGAAAAGAATTCGATTCTTCGAACTAGACGTTCGGCATGGATAATATTAAACACAATTTTACCTATATTAAGATCGAGTTGCCCAATTTAATTAAGTATGTTATATGTTAGTAGTTTTCTAAAAAAATTTAGCTATTTTTTGCACATAGTTTTCAAAAGTGATGTTTTTTTTTAAAAATGTTTTATCTTAATACGTATGTATAAGTAAAACTGTTAGGGAGAAAAAACTTATATTCAAGAAGAACGCAAGGTAAGATTAAAACTACGAGGTAGTTTAAATGTCTTTTAGTCGTGCAATAATCCTTTAAAACCGGCTATCAGATGGCGCTGATTTAAGTTTATGAGACTAAATTTTAATTTTTTATCGAAAAAATGCCTTAAACAGCATCAATGCTAGCAACTCCTTAAAAACAAAGTCATTTTTTATACAAATAACGACTGGTACATGTCAGCTGCTTCGGTAGCAATATTTTTGAAGAGCTTGAACATTCTCTTTTATACCCGCATGATCGTGATAGCTCGGTCGGATAGGGTTAAAAACTACGAGATCGCAAGAACCTGGAATCGAAACACAGATTTTTTGAATTAGGTGCTTGAGCTCAATCCCCTAACAAACTAACAACTAGTACGTTAGGAAAATCCTGAAAATTTTATTGATATTGTTCAAAACTATTAAGAAATGCTTATAACAGGGAAAATGATGAATGAAGAATATGTATTGTAGCGAGACTTGTTTTCCTAGTTGTGTGATCAAATGGGGAATTATATCGCCAATTTTAGAAATTAATTGATAGAGTTAAAACTACATAACTATTCTTGCTAATGCTTTATGAGTGTATTGAAAAAATCTGATTGCCATATGAAAATGTATTTAGGCTCTTTTTAAAATAAAATTTTAAATGAAAATTGCATAGCCCTTTCCGACCGAGCTAGCACGATCGTGCGGGTATAAAAGAGAATATTCAAGCTTTTAAAAAATATCGACACCGTAGCAGCTGACTTGTACTATTCGTTATTTGTATAAAAAATGACTTGGTTTTTAAGGAGTTGCTGGAATTGATGCTGTTTAAGGCATTTTTTTCGATAAAACTTAAAATTTAGTCTCATAAATTTAAATCAGCGCCATCTGACCGCCGGTCTTAAAGGGATAGGAAAACAAAATAAGTTAAAAAAAAATCTTATTCAAAACAAATAGACCACTGACAGCAATTGTGTTTATTCCGAAAGCTTATAATTTTTTTTACCCAATTTGAATGATACTTTTTTTATCTGAAAAATTCATATTTTAATCTTTTCAAGGGCTTATAATTTTTTTAGTGTGATAATGATAGGACAAGAAATGATAATTGAAAATAGCATAATTTTTTAAAAAAGTTTTCTCAGAGAAAAATGGAGCTTTTGCTGCATTTACCGCATTTAATAAGCAATTTGTAAGTGAAAAGTCTCCCCATAATGAAACTGACAATGCAAAGTAAAATAAGAAAGCTATTCTATTGTTTCCCTGTGATCTGACGTAGATAGATGGCGCCACATTACCATGTGAACGATAAAAACAACAGGTAAACTGCAACATCTACAACATTGACTTGGGCAATTGTTTAAATACTCAATAACTACAACCTATAAGAAAGCATACTAAAATATTGATTGTTTAAGGACAAAAAATGTTCCAAGTTTATTGTAGTTGATACGATTACCTGCAGTGATATTAATTCATCAACGATGGTTGGCAAGAATATTTGCCACTTAAAAAATTAGCTTTTTGCTTAAGTTTGACGAAATAAGCAAAATATAAGGCTAATGAAAACCATAGTCCAGATTAATTCATGTACGACAAATTTTTACACAAAAAAGAATTTTTAAAAAAACTTGAAATTAAAGTTTTTATTCGGAAATGTAATGTGTTAATGGTATCCACAACGTCATTGTTAATGCGTTAAAAATGGTTTCTAGTGTTATTCAAAAGTAGATGAATTTGTTTGAATGCATGTGTCACAGATATCATTTTATTTAAAAACTCTAAGCCGTCTTCGATAACCCGGATCGCGCTTCAGTGTCCATTTAATCCAAAAGAAAGTATAAAAGTGAGGCATTATTGTTAAAATAAAGCAATTTCAAATTTTAATTTAATTTTTCTTAAGCACTATTAACCCAAAGACGCATGCTGCAAGGCCACGACAAAATTTAAATAGGTCTGTTGTGCACAAGTTAACAAATCTCTTAGTTTGCAACTGCCCAATTACCGTTTTAGCTCTATAAATTATAAAATACAAGTCTTTAAATTTATTAAAATGTAAAAAAGTGGATTTTGGTTATAAGTTGTTATTTTGTTATAGTAGGTGCTTAAATTTCAAGAAATTTTGATACATTATTGGTGATTATTAAGTCCTAAAGATGCAATTAGTGGAAAGAGTTGTGGAATCAGTGAAAAGTACTGTAATCAAGCTGCAGAGTACATATAACCAATGTTTTTTTTTGTTTTTTTACAAAATGAAGCATGTTGTATGATAGCCTTTAAATATTATCAGATGGCAGTGAAGTTGAAAAAGTGAGGCAAAAAGAAGGATTGATGAATCAATTGACAGTAACCACAACAATGGTAGATGTTTCTTTAGTTACAAACTAATATATCTATCTCATTATATCTACCTAATATCATTCTATGCCTCTAATATTTATCAACAGACAATTTAAGTCGAACCAAATGGTGCAAAAAGGAGAACTGTGGAATCAAAGCAGTAACAAACTATTGACAGTAAATGCTAAAGGTTACAAACAGAGGTACGTTGTTCGCTAAGCCTCTAACATCTCTCATCAGACATTCAAGTTGAAAAAGTGCGTTGCCAAAAGTGCAGGTTTATATGTATATTTATATCTATCTAATATCATTCTATGCTACTAATATTTATCAACAGATAATTTAAGTTGAACGAAATGGTGCAAAAAGGAGGACTGTAGAATCAAAGAAGTAACATACTATTGACGGTAAGTGCCATAAGGTACAGTGGTACAGATTTTAACAGAAGTAAGCAGAGGTACGTTATTCGCTACGTTTATAATATTTCTCATCAGACATTCAAGTTTGTAAAAGTGCATTGCCAAAAGTGCAGGGGTAGGGGTGCAGTTACCCACCTTCCGTAGATGTCCTTAAGCTCCTGTTCTTGGACGAAGTGGCCGAGATTGGCTACGAAAAGCGTGGAGCATTGCGGCGACTGTTGGGGCGGCGGCGTCGAGTTGGGTGGTGCGGTGGAGTGGAAATGCGGTGGAGCCATCTGCGGTGGTGGCGGGTGGTGCATGACGGCGTGCGGGATAGGGTGGAGGGGCGGCTAAGAACATACACACAGCCAAACATAAGCCAAGCATTGCATTCATACGAGCAAAAGCAAGAGGTAAGAAAGGAACTAACTATAACCCTTTATGACCCCTTCAGATGGCACTGATTTAAGGTTATGAGACTAAATGTTAAGGGTTTTATCGAAAAAGTTGCCTTCAACAGAATGAATGACAGCAACTCCTTAAGAACTACATAATTTTTTATACAAATAAAGGACTGATACAAGTCAGCTGCTTCGGTATCGATATTTTTGAAGAGCTTGAACATTCTCTTTTATACCTGTGCAATTATGTAGTTTAGGTCGTAAAGGGCTAGGGACACACAGGCTGTAAGCACAACCAAATTTTAGGGACCTCTTTACGGAATAAATTTCTTATGATTACCCGTAATGATGGTGTAGTTGGCCAATGTATCATATAGTTTCTACTATTTTTATCAGCATCCTCATAACATCAATTAGACTAATCATGTTAGGTCAATGTCTAAGTGAAAGTCAAGATAAAAACCAGGTGAAGCCGCAAATTTTTAGCTTTTTTATTCAAGTTTTGGAGGTTCACAAAATTTTTCATAAAAGAAACTAAAATTTAGGGGCCCCTAAAATTTGGGACCCTAGGCTCGGGACTAAAGGACCGTATGGAAGATCAGGACCTGCCAACACCCGACCCTTCATTGACGCAGTACCAATATAAACTGGATGGACTGCTTAATTGTAATTTAATGATACAGCTAATAGAAACTGGATAGACTGCTCAATGTTAAGAAAACACGGCCGCTATTAGCGTACGATGTCACTCGAAGTTCCGATGGTGTCCGCTCATGTGTTGACCTCGTCACTTGAACAGTGTTCTGAATTTCGACAGCAAATGTTGCTGTCTTAAAGCTCCTCGGAGGTTAGAAATGGACAGCCGCAAACGTATGAACCTATTAACACGACCGATGCCAAATACATGGGTACGTAAATTGTGGAGTTGGCGATAGATGGCAGCAACTGTCACTTATGTGTGTGTCTGCCTTACTTGACGAAGGTTTATAAGTGGGTCTCTGACCAAGCACACAAACCTGAATATATATCTACCTACCAACAAACCAACCAACATGGGTACAACTATTTGGCTTCTTAACAAACTTTGGTGTTGGGGGTTGGCACCTTTTAACGATTCATCAACAATCACTGCCTTTATTATTTAGCAATAAATTTCTAAACGTGCCCTCAAATGACGTAATTTTTTTTTACTGTTCATGCGCATCCACTATATCCATCGTATACCCCTTTAGGACCGGCTATCACATGGCGCTGATTTAAGTTTATGAGACTAAATTAAAGAGTTTTATCAAAAAATGCATATAACAATTTAAAATTTTCAGGGCAGGAGAATTTCTATGTTTAATAATAGATTTTTTTTAACATCGACCACTATAATATGGTGGTAGCATGTCTGTTTCCAAAACCTACCAACAATAATTGAAAAGAATTCGATTCTTCGAATAGACGTTCGGCATGGGTAATATTAAAACAATTTTGCCTATATTAAGATCGAGTCGTTGCACAATTTAATTAAGTATGTTTATATGTTAGTAGTTTTCTCAAAAAGTGTAGCTATTTTTTTCACATAGTTTTTAAAAGAGATGTTTTTTAAAAAAAAATGTTTTATCCAAATACGTATGTATAAGTAAAAATGTTAGGGAGAAAAAACTTTTATTCAAGAAGAACGCAAGGTAAGATTAAAACTACGAAGTAGTTTAAATGTCTTTTAGTCGTGAAATAACCCTTTAAGACCGGCTATCAGATGGCGCTGATTTAAGTTTATGAGACTAAGTTTTAGAGTTTTATCGAAAAAATGCCTTAAACAGCATTAATGCCAGGAACTCCTTAAAAACAAAATCATTTTTATACAAATAACGACTGGTACAAGTCAGCTGCTTTGGTATCAATATTTTTGAAGAGCTTGAACATTCTTTTTTATACCCGCACGATCGTGATAGCTCGGTCGGAAAGGGATAAATGTGTATCTTTTGATTTGATATATTTTGACTTAATTCACACTACAAGTACAACTAGGCTATTTTCGGTCATTTGGGATAAAATTTAGTATCGAATGTATAGCTTTTATGCTTGGAAATAAGATTCAAAATTGCGTTTGCTGCAAACAATACTAAAACGGTAAGAGCGACGTCGATTATTTATAAGCTGGTATATTTTATTTTTTTATTTACTTAAGATTAGAGAGCCGTTAAATATTGCATTAAAAAGCTGTCGTAAATTGTCAGTTTTGATAATTGATATTTATAAATTTGAGAAAAATTAGGGCAAATAAAATCCTCTCTGTTACGTTTTTGAATAAGGCCTACGAATTCTGATTAAAGGTTAGTTTTTTTAGAATAAATGTAGGGGAATCAGCTTACAACCAACCTAATGAGTTGAATTCATTTATAAGTTTTACTGAATCATTCATATATTTTTAATATGTTTTGAGAAATATAAATTAATTTGTTTAAGCTATTTAAACTTTAAAAGATTAAACAATAACTTTCTTAGTTTAATGTCTTACATAAGGCACATAATAATTATTAGATTACCTTTTTTACTTTATTTAACGTCCACGGTTAATTTCCGTTTTTCGACTAATTGATAAATGCACATACTAACAATGATTTAAGAGACAGACGCCTTAACAATAATTTGTAAAAATTCTCGTTTTTATTTACAACGTTTGAATTTTGAGTTAAATTATATAGCTGAAAACGTATAAATAATCAAAAGGCAAAAAGCAGTAAAATGCTATCTAAACATGCTACATGCTTCATTTTTATAAGAAAGGAATTTCACAATTTATATAAAAATTCATTTTGCAATAAACCATTTTACATATTGCTCTGCATATAACTAAAACCTCTCAAAGGTTATTGATACGAAAATAAGTGGAACTCGGGATTACAGATACCTTTATTTTACTCCTTTATTTTACAAAATACTTTGATTTTTAGTCGATTAAAAAATTTAAAAGTTGAAATCGTTGGTCATAACTGTTTTATTTCAGATGGTTTTTTTTCTTTAATACACTAATACTAGGATTGCCTACTTCCTAAAATACATTTTAAGTGGCTACTAATATCCATGTCAGAAACGGGATTTGAACTCACAATTTTTTGTACAAAACCGGCGCTGTTAAAATTTGGCTATTATCTGGTTGTGTAGATAAATGAAGTACATGTTATAAAATATATAAAAGCTTAAAACATAATATAGCTTCAGACGTTTATTCAACTCCCGCTGAATCTAATTTTCCCCAATTAACATTTATAATTAGAATAGTTTACAATTTACATTATTTGAGGGTTGTAAACATGTTGACGGCACACAATTTTAGTTTTAAGGCTCCAATTCGGAATCATATAGCTAGAAATTTATAGGTTACATAAATAAAAGCATGGACATTCCAAAGTTGGTAAACTTATAAACTACGTTTCCTTCCATATAGTATATGAATTTTCTACGCAATAAGACAAAAATAAAATAAATCTATACATAATTGATTTTTTAAGCAGAATTACGAATTTGTTCGCTAATTTTATAGGGTATACATTTGGCATTCAGTTCTTAGTAAGAATAAATATTATTATTTTAAGAACTTTTCCCTTTTGTTATACTTTTAGTTTTATGATTTTCTTTAAGTTATGGAAATAATGAAGAAATTTTCAAGTTACACTATAATATAAATGTGCCAAAAATATGTAAAGTATGTATTTTTAAGTGTTTTAGCTCCGAAGGAGCTTTTGGCAATACATTTTGCCTTAACCCTTATTTATCCTATTTCTGATTACCATTAACACCTTCCATAACGAATAAAAATGAAATTTCAATTTTTGAAATTAGGTTTTCGTATAAATTAATTTATCCTACAAAATGTTTTTAGGTCTATTGTCTTCACTTGTCTTATATTTTGTATATTTCGTCAAACTGAAGCTTATATCAACAAACAACTACCCTGTATTTTAGCTACTGCGCATAAATAGGTTTATAACATGTCCTCACTGAGAAATAACGTTTTACTAACAATTCACATATTCACAGTAAGCATGAAACAAAAACGTTACATGCACTCTCTTCAGAAAATACTCTTAAACTTCACAAACTTTTTTCGTTTTTCACGAAACCGTAAGTTAATAAGTCTTCAATAGAAAGTTGACTTCATTTTGTAAGGTATATTCTATATAGCCCTTTGAGGGATAAGAAAATTGTCTGAAGTGTAAAGTTGTCTTCACTGCATGGGATTGAATTTAAAATTTTAACTGAAACTTTAATTTCTTAAATCTTAAAAATATATATATATAAATTAAAATAAGTCGACAGGGAAACTTCGGAAGTAATTAAAGATCTTTTATTTAACAGATAGTCATTAGGAGAAGGTTGATTTGTCGTCTGCAGTCGACGAGAGAGTGTGACCTAATGCTCACAAATATGGTGAAAAATCTCAAGCCCTCCTCCACTGACCAATCAGAGTTATGAGAAAGTTTGAAAGATCACCTTTGAAATGTGATGACTAAACAGTTTCTGTGGGAACGATTGATCTAGGCGACTGTTTGTCGCCGACAGGGTGTGGTTGGGATATTAAATTACTAAGTGATATTAAGGATATAGGAAAAATATAATTTAAGTGATCAAGTTTAAAATATATAAGATTAAGGAGAGAGAGAGGGTTAAGTTATAATATGTCATATATATTTCTGTAGTAGATGGTTATAAATGGTTCCTCCTTGCTTTAAATTTTAAAATTTAAGAAAATTATTAAATTTAAAAAAAATTAAAAACATTGTGTGTTGCTGAAAAATCTGACAGTCATGTGACGGGTTTATACTTATGTATCTCTCAGAGGGTTAGAATGAGTTGAGTAAATGGAAACTTACCGGCAATTGGGCATGGAGTGCCGGGTGCACAATTGCAGCCGAGTGCAGAGCCGTAGACACTGGTACCTCAGTGTAAGACAAAGGGTGGTGGGACCAACCATCGGGAACAGCCGGCAAAAGAGTCCCCATCTCTTCTGGAAAAAAGCATTCGAAAAGTGGTGATATTTAAAGATATTTAGTGCCGACAATTAGTGTAACTTTGTTCCTAACATTTATTCTCAAGATAGGCACGCATGGGGAGACAGAACCATCAAGGACAGACAGGGCATGTGAATCGTCGCCAAACATTGCCCCTTTTCCTCCAAGACGTTACCGAAAGCAATTTCACTCGTCAGGTATAGGCTTCGAAAATATCTAGAACTTTTTACAATCCACAGACACGACATCATCATCATCAGATATTGGCTTAATTGTAATGTGTGTACATAAAACCAATCGTTGAAGAGTGGATATGCTTTTGGTAAGATATTGGAGGAAGGATTGACATTGTTTGCAAAAGTTCACATGTCCTGTCCCTCCGTGTATGGGCAGCTTTAAGGGGAAATGAGAGCGGTAGTTGGGTCTCCGAAGTCTTCTATGTTCATCCAATGGAAAAAATAACTGATATTTAATTTAAAATGATTGTTGATTTAAATGATTATTAATTTAAATGATTATTAATTTAAATGGTTATTAATTTAAATGATTAGTAATTTAAATGATTATTAATTTAAATGGTTATTAATTTAAATGATTATTAATTTAAATGATTATTAATTTAAAATAACTGATATAGTCTGCACTGATATTTTTTAATCTAGTGGCACAAAAATATATCATTCCTTTTTCCAGACAAGATTTTACAGATATCGTAGCTGCATTATTAATTTTTTAGCGATATATGTGTTTTTGTAATGATTAGTATTGCCTAAATAATATTTGCGTACAAATAGGTTTGTTCAATTTCCACTGTTAATAAAGAACTAGGAAGATAAAAGGAAGATAAAATAATTATATGAAAGGAAATAGGCACGAGTTTTAGTAATAAGTTAAAAGAGTCTGTTTATCTATCGAAGCAACATGCTCAAATAAAATTCATTTTTAACACATATTTCATAAATTTCTTGCATTATTTTATTGCTTCATTCATCGAATAATAAAATTCTTTAATTTAAAAAAAAATCATAGTGAATCATAAATAAATATTTGCCTAAGGTACACGAGTACATTTTTTTGTCCACTTTGAACGTTGAAACCGGGTGAGAAACTCTGTTCCAATCTGAAATCTTCCAACAGGTATCCCCCCCACCCCGACCAACGTCCTCAATAAAAAAAAGCGTCGTTTTGCGGATTTTCACAGCTCTTCTCCAAAATCTAAAATCCATCCCGACTGAAAAATGCGGGGGCACGAGAAGGAAGCCCATATGTTGCTGATGGATGCTTCGCTGTCGCCCAGCTATAAATTCTGCACGCTGTCGACGTTGTCCTAACTCCATATTTCCTGCTTTCCGTGGGCTGGTATGCCGAATCTAAGTGAGGATCTAGTGAGGCGATTTGATTTGGCCAGTGGGGTTGTACAGTTCTTTGTATTGAAATAGTTTTATTTTTTTATTTTTTCGCTTCTTTTGGCGTCGTGCAATCAATATTCTCAAAAAACAGAATTTTTCATATCGTTTTATCTACAATTTGGAATTCATCGTTTTAAACATTTTAATTGCTACGTTTTTGGTGTATCGATATAATTTTGTTTAAACTTATCTGTCAAAGAATTTTGACAAACATTTATTACAAAAACTACATAGGTTCAAAGTTGATCACACTATAACTACATATTTTTTTCATTTAAAATTTATCTTTAAATACCACTCCCGATTGAAATTAATCAGGCAACATTCCTAAACAAGTTGAGGTTTGATGTTCTGAATAAAATTATATTGATTTACATGGCTCATCTCGAATATCAATACCAATAACTACAAAAATTGCGCCACTTAATAGTTTTATTCATTTTCTCAATAATTAAATCCTCAATTTTCAATCACGAAATATAAGGGGGATATACACAAAACAATGACTTTCAGTCGTAAGTATAACGGTCGATGTTCATTCACTAATAGCGATCTAGCGGGGAGGAATCCTAAAACTAACCGAAATAATTCATGCGTTCAAAACTGGCCTAAATTAAAGTGATCCTAAACGCTCATTTTGTCTCTGATCGTGACCATTTGGTCTTAAGCTGGGAACTGCACCTTTGCCTTCCGTGGCGTGGCCTTCTAGCCTAAGGCCTTCACTGATCGATGGTACCCAGAGAAAGCCGAGACAGCCTCTATCTTTCAATTTGGCAGTGGGAAAGAGCTGCGTGGACTCACTGGATAGAGATACACCAAGATGGGTTTCAGTCTCTTAAACCCCATTACTGTACCGGACCATGGCTTTGGACTGCGAGTTTTAATGGGCACCTGCGATTCCTCTCACCTCAGATTATCGGAATCGGTCAGACTTGACTGCTAAATCATGACGCACCACTTTTCGCTGTGATTACAGTCATAAATCAACTTATGGGTGATTATTGAAAACCCCCCGCCATCTCTCAGTTTGAATGAAAGCTCGGAAGGTTTAATAACATTAAATGCTTTCTGAAAGATGACCGGTTTAAGAGTCAGCTTTAAGGAAATCGTGGGCGTTTAGTTGGAAGATTTCATTGCCAATGAATGGTATTTTTAGAAATGGATAAATTTATTTAGAAGTAAAGGAATTCTGTGAACGAATTTTGGAACCAATGCAGACTCTTTCATTCATCCCATGCTGATACTAGCTAATAGCTATGTCCTTTGAGATTGTGACACTTTGTAATTAGAATAGCATGAAGCGTATCATCACGTGTTTTGTTAAGAGTACATTTTACATCTAATAACACAACACATGCAATAAATGGACTAATTTAATTTAATTTAATTATTGAAATCTAAACCTCATAAATGGTCCTTCAATATTACAAATCTAACACTACCATTGATGATTGTATAAAGTATACTATCTTACTGCGTGGTGTGTAATCTAAACTGCATGTTAAGAGATATTACATTGGCTGTATTATTAAACTTTTGTTTTTATGTATGAGAATCCAACAATGTATTTCGAAAATATTATGTGACATGGAATCCAAAAAAAAGTTCTTATAAAGACTTCAGAAGTATATGTTGCATAATATTGTCATTGGTTAAAAATGTAACTTAATACAGTGTTTGACGAAAAAGTCAATTCCCAAATGCTGAAACATTTTATAATAACTCATTTAATACTTATTGTAACTTTGAAACTACTAAAAAATTTATTGGACAATTAAAAGAAGTTTAAAAATGTAGTGATAGCAAGTTTAAAGCTTTTTATACAACTCTTTGAAATGCGCATTAATTTTTAGAATGTCTAAAATTTTTGACACAAAACCTATGCATGAAACTTTAAATCAATGCTTTTTATGTTAAATTAGGACTTTAAGAATTTTCTAAATATTTTTATTATTTAATACTTTTTTAGTTAAATGTACAATACCTTACATGTCAACCATCGACTTTTTACCTGGAAAGGTATTTTGAATATTTTAAACCTTCATTGCGTGTTAGCAAATTTTGTTCGCATTCCATACATCAAAAATGATTGATGCTTTTAGCGAAATTCACAGCGAATGGATTCTAAACAAAATATTGAGAAAGGTGTTTTGCAATACGAGATTTTACTAAAGTCAAACATTTATAAATGAATTTTTCAAACTTAGGATTGCGCTAGGTTTGATTGAAATACAAGAATTTTTAAAAATATCGGAAGTATTTCATTATGTTTTAAATGTTACCGATAGTTAGATTTAAAAATATATATATTTCATATATGCTACGTAATTTGAGCTATTAACAAAGGAAAAACCATCATTCATTGTTATCTTCATTAAAAACTTTTGAAGAAAGTGGTCTTATTTTTAAATCGATTTATATAATTAAAATACTTATTCAAAGATGAACCGTGAGCCTAATCTCCTGGATTTTATATTTAAGTCATTTAAATTAATAGACAATTTAAGAACTTGATTAAATGAAGGGATAAGTGGAAGAACGTGCTAACTGACATATTTGTGAGATTTTCGTGTAAATGAACATGTTTTTCCTCCCTTAATGATAAATGATAAAGTTTATGAAAAGGGGGAATCTCTTTTGCTAAGTTAAGTCTATAATTTACCTTTTTAAAGTGCCTTTTTATAAGTGCCTTTTTTATACGTGTCTAAGTGCAAACGAAAAACTTTAAAGCTCTTTTCCTCGATTTCACCTTTTTGTCACTTAGCACGTTCTTCCATTAAGCTCTTCAAATGAGATATTTAAGATCAGTTTATTTTAAAATTTTGACAATAATTAAGAATTGAAAAAAAAATATTATAACTAAATTAAAATTCCGAAATTAAAGGTACATTCGATTATAACCTTAAATTTTTATTTTATTGTAAGACATTTGTAATATTTAAAAATTTAAGAACTTTGTTAAATGTGATATTTATGATTCTTTTTAATCTTTTGGCACATTAAAATGTTTATTGAAATCAATAGAAAAAAATTTCAGATTCAATCCAACAAACAAAATATTTATTCATATTATAAGATTATGCCTTAAATATGACCGTTTAGAGTACTCTAATTTCACAATTGAAGGAACTTCCTTTTAACTGGCCGTTTTTTTCTTTGAAATAGGTTTAAAGCTCTTTGGTATAAAACTGTCCTGTTAGTTAAAGCCAGATTTTTTTTTAAATGAAGTTTTATAATATCCAATCCATCCCCTATAATACCCCTAGTGTTTCAAACAAGACAGAAAAACCCTTAGAAATAAACCGTTCAAACAATTAAACTAGTATGCTCTATATTTCATCTGAAATGGCCGACATTTGACCCGCTTCTGGAAGAAATCCCCACCGTAAAAGTATAAATAAGAGAGGAGCTCCCATCACCAATAAAACAAAAATGCAGTCAACGTTGAGGGCCCTTTTTCAAAATTTACCTCCCCAGAATGAATCTCCCGCGTACCTTTAACAAAATTCCCATTCCTTTGTTGACGTGAAATCTGGCGAGAAAATATGTTTTTGGAGGGCCTGAAATACACTTGACCCCCAAATGGTTGCCGCCAACCTAAGCACGTGACTATTTTACTCGTTCCTTTCTTGTCTTGTTTCTTTTTCTTGTTTCGGGTGCACCTATTTAAACACCTCCCGAGGAGCCCTTGGGAGAAATGAGGCCTGCTTCAGAGTGCTTGGAAAGAATATGCCGGCCTCTTTAACAATTCATAGGGAGAAAGCGTGCGGGGCAAGGCGGTTGGAAACTACACTGATGTAATTACGTTGCCCCATACCAGTACTACGTGTACTTGCAGTTTAGAGTCGCACTATCCTTGGCAGTGCCGGCCTCAAATATTTATCGCCACATCTCTTTTATACTATAAACTGGGGGACTCCACAAAATGGTTGGGTAGGCGCAGTTATAACTACTCGGCCAAGGTGTTTCGGCATATTTTCTTCTTCATTTTTGTGTGGATATCAAATATTAATCCTTTCGCTTCTGCCTCGCCGCTAATAAATGGGTTTGCGTTCTCACAGATTGTGTATGATTTTTTTTCCTCTCTGTTTGTGGCGCATGTTTTAGCTACGGAGGAGAGTTTGGAAATGATTATTATTCGATTGGTCAAACAAAAGTTGAATAAGAAGGATAATAATTGGATAATCGTGATCAAAAATAATTACGATGTTAAGTAACATTTGCTCTTATATATATTGTATTGGGAATACACTTTAGATGTCATTCCTAATATCTTGCATTATAGTACATACATTCTTAATGTTTCCTTATAAATATTAAAGATAATATGCTGACATAAATATAGATATTTCGTTATATTTAGTTTTGAGGCGTATCTTCAGTGGAAATATTTATGTTGAGTTAAGGTTTAGATAATATTTGTTAGTTGAATTGCTAGCAATGAAATATATGCCAACTAAAATTAATGCTCAATAAAGAAATACTGTTATTGTATTTCACCGTGTGTGAGGTAAGAAAACTATATTAATAATGAAATATTTTTTCAGGAATGTATGGTTTATTTATATCAAGGCTATGGACAAAATTTAATTGAAACGTTTTTAAAGCGAACGATAATGCACTTCGAACGCGTATGAAATAAGCTTCACTATTCAGTCATTTTCCAAGACGAGCATAAAATTAAAAAAAAAAACCTAATTTAACTGAAACCTATTACGTTTTCGAGGAAAAATCCGGTCAAAACGAAAGATATAGCGATCGCAAACTTTCTTATCACTGAAAAACTCGTTTGACTAATGAGATAGTATTTAAAATATTGAAAATAGCTGTTTTGTGGCAGATATATCTTTGAAGATCGATTGCTTAAAATGAATTCGCAGTGTAGATATTCTTTTTATTATTTGACTTCTTTATTGGCAGCGTTTTTACGTTTAGGCAATTTCGTCGTTAAATTATTTTATAAGTAAAAATAATTAATTTTATTGATTTAAATTGATTTCTGTTACTGGATTATAAGATTAATATTGGCTAAAATGAATACTTGCAAATACTTCAAGCTATTTAAAATTATATGGGTTCTATTGTCATATTTTGATTGGAAAATACGTCAGTGATAAAAGAAGCTTAAAAAGTAAGGAAGGGGTATAGGTGCTATTTTAAGAGAAATTTTTTTAAGATCGAGTTTCTGTTTTTCCGTTTATAATATCGCAACATTTGCAAGCAAAATTTTTTCCTAGTTAAACAAATTATTTTTCTTTCAGTTTTTATAAAATGCTTTTTTTTGCATTTATTTTTAACATAAATACTTTTTGAGTTTTCTAATATTATTTAAAAATGCGTAAAAAGATAAAACTACCTTGTAAATATTGTATTTATTTTGTTGTTTTAACATTTATTTAAAAAATATTTTATGTTGTAATAAATAGCAACTTCATTTAGACAATGGAAGTAAAAATGAAATGGAATTTTGAATTCAAATCATGAAAAATGTGCTAAATTTTTTTGTGCCCAATTTGTTTCACGGTACGCAATCAAGAAAATTGTATGATTTACCAAATTACACACGGAAAAAACAAATTTCGCAATCAGCGCTCTAAATAAATTCTCCATATTCCAAATTTGTAAACAATAAACATCTAACAAAAACTCGACCAAATGCATAGTTTCTTTTAATTTTCACAAAGAGAGTACTAGTCATGGGGAGCCTAGTGTGTAAGGTACTTTCCTCAAATGCGAAAAAGACACGGGCATTTCCAAAATAACTACCGACCTATAAACGGTCTGTGTGGCTAAAAAGTCCAACGAATAATACCAAGTGTGGAGGGAGAACACGTTAAATACGCTCCAAAGTCCTGACCCTGCCTACAATGTCGCTCTTAATAGTTGCGCTGGGTACCTACTCAGGTATCAGCTCGTCACTTGACTGTGGTTCTATATTAGTTTAGTAAATTTCAATAACCCTATTGTAGCTCTAGTGTAACGATATTTCAACTTAACAATAACATCAAAGATAATACTAGTCTCCCGAACGGCGGGGAAACGGGCAAATATGTATGGTTGTTTTCACTGCATAAATATTAAATTAAACTCAATTTTTTTAAAATAAAATATTTAAAAAAATTGAATCAGGTTTATTTTGAAAGAGACGATCTTAAAAACATATCCAGATGAAAAAAGTGAATAAGAATTTGTAAATTATAAAATTTAAGATTATTGTAAAAAAAAACTGATGCGGAAAATATGGAAAAAGCCGGGTCTAACGATTACATAGCTAGTTTACTGAAGCTTTTCCCGAGCGCAATGAGTGAAACAGGCTTACGTCCGTTACGAAAAAAATTGAATCAGGTTTATTTTGAAAGAGATGATCTTAAAAACATTTCCAGATGAAAAAAAATGAATAAAAATTTGTAAATTATAAAATTTTAGATTATTGTAAGAAATACTGCTGCACAAAATACGGAAAAAACCGGGCTAACGATCTTAAGGCTGGTTTACTGAAGTTTTTCACGTAGCGCAATGAGTGAAATAGGCTTACGTCCTGTGATGGGATGCAGAAGTCCCGGGTGCTGTGGAGCCGCGGGCGGCGACGGCTGCTTCGGCTTGCTCACTTTGGTGTTGCTCTTGGCGAACTCCAAGCGGATGGTCTGAGGTAGGTCCGGGTCGAAACGGACTCCCTGCTGAAATGGGAAAGGAAGGTTTAAGTTATTTTAGCTTAGCTTTAACTGATTCAGAACTGGTGTACGAGGCATAGGGTTTGTTGTTGTTATTTTTATTGTATAATTTTTTAAAAAAAAATTTAAATTCTAATTTAATGATGAACTGTAAGCGGATGATCTGGGGTAGGTCCAGGTTGAAACGGACTCCCTGGTGAAATGGGAAAAAAATGGTTTAAGTTTCTTAAGTTAAGCTTTAACTGATTCAGACGTGGTGTACGAGGTATAGGGTTGGTTGTTATTTGTATTATAAAATTAATGTTTTTAATCTAGATTTTTATTCTAGAATTTTAAAGTATTACACTGCCAAAAAAGAGAACTTTTCAAAAAGAGGAGGTTGAACTTTAACTGTGTAAAATTTTGAATTAATCCAATAAGTAGTTTCTGAGAAAAAAAGGTACATAAAAATGACTCTTTTAACATGGGCTTCAATGGAGGCTCCTTTATTCAAATTATAAAGTTCTGTTTGCGCTAATGTTTCTTTAATCTTGGTTCTCTTTAAAAAATGGTAATATGGTAAAATTGCAATTTTTCCTATTACTTGCAAATTTTATAAAAGTAACTGTAATTAGTTAATTTTCGTATTTAGTAACTGTAACGGAGTTACTTTTTAAAGTGACTTAGAACAAGGCTTTTAGGGGAATATACATTTTTGCATGAAATAATGGTGATTTAAATAAAAAAGTAAAATTAAAACAGTTTGATTACCAAAAGCTGTTGAATTAGTATAAACGTTCAACTGACACAAATCACACCACATGTTAAAAAAATAAGATTCAGCATAATAGTGTTTGTAAATATACCCAATTATAGTGAATGATTTATATAGAATACCTTGCTCCTCTAAAAGAATATAGAACTTTATAGTCTTTTTAGAGGACCAATAATCCAACTCGAATAAAGTCATTAAATAGTATGAAAAACAGCTTTAAACGTTAGAAGAAAGTAAGGCTTATCGTTAAGCAAAGTTTTTTTTCCTGGTAAACGTAAAAAAACCCACAGCAAAATCTATTTACTTAAAATATCATCGTTAAATAAAGTTCAGTTGACTAAATATTTAGGTTTCATTTATTGCTTTAGTTTATATATATATTTTTAAAAATACACAGTATTAAGAAAACATTCTTCACACCAACATATTCGAAATATTTTATACAGCTCATTCAAAGAAACTGAATGTGTTTATGAATACTTAACTCATTTAATTACATTCCTTAAACGAATTTTAAGCAATTAGTGCGTTTTGATATTCATCCACTTTTATAGAAATTAAATGTCTTTTTTCCTTAAGCAAAATTTTAATGTTGGAGAAAACATCACATATTTGTTTGTATAATTTTTTTTGACTCATAATTAGTATTCGTGCGTTAGGTAATATTAAAGAAGTATTATATTTTAATGGAAATTAATAAATAATGAGCATTCAAAATAAACCCATACATAAATCTATCTCTTTAAAAGATATTAATCAAATTGCTCAGAATATCTTCCTATAAAAATCTCAGGCTCGTTTTTAATCATCTTCTAAATTGGTCATTTCCAAGTGACTAATTTAAGAAGATTTCTTCATTTCTTTCAATTTTATGCGTCAATTATCGTCAAAATGAGAACGATACACAAAACCTACGCTGGTTTGCATCAACGCGAATATCAACCTTCCCATCTTTTATCTCTTTTTCCCAGGTATTTATTTTTTTCTCTCCGCTTCAGGATGCATTAGAACCGCGCTTGGGCGATAAATATTAAATGTAGTTATAAATTTTAAAGCAAAATTGCATCTACCGAATGAGATTTTCGCAATCAACGGTATCTAAAGCACTGTCAATCAACTTCTTTTGTTCTATCCATAACCTGTCACATTAACGTCTGAAGCAATAGAGTAGAGAAGGTTCTTACCCGTTTTAACGCTTGTACTAACTTATGATTCCCGGAATAAATTAAACTAGCATCAAGCGTTAACAAGTTGAGGCGGTTCGTAATTTTTGAATTTTATATGAACTGGAAGTTTTTCTCTTCTTTTACTAATTGTCTTCAGCTAGGTTCGGGTTGTGCTTTTCTAAATTGTTCAATTTATTCTTAATTAATCTCGGAACTATTGACGTAAATGGTTGCCACAAAAATAATGAACTTCTTCAGATAATTACGTCGTAGATGAAAATATGGGAAATAGCAGAAGGTTTAGACGAGTGTAGAGTTACATTTTTAAAAAAAGTAATTCGTGGTATATTTTAGTCATTACGGTAAAGATCAAGTTAAGGTTCAAGAGCAAAAGAAAACGAATTCATTAAACTAGCATTTTGCTTGTATTATTTACATTTTCTACGTATTTGTAAAATGTTGTTTCGAGGCTTAAGAAGAAATGTTGAATGTTTCACCACCTAATTGATTTGCCTAGTGAAGTTTCAATTATTTCAGAAACGCTAATGAGTCGTTTGCGTTTAAAATGAAATAAGGTTTTTTTTGGTTAAGCTTGTGATGTATAATGAATTTCGGTTGGAATATTCGTAATAAGCTTTTATTGGTATTTCCGTTTTTCAATTATATTTATAGTAGGAAAAAAGTGCAATTTTTCAAGAAAATATTTTTTTTAGATTTAAAACAAGTAATTTTGTAATAGAAGTTTTTTTAAAAAACTTTTCCACACAAAATCCGCCACGACTCCAAAAAAACCCACCAAATGCAGCATTTATTTCTGTAAAATATATTGTTGTTATGTCGCAAAAGTTGCTTTAATATTTTTATTTTAAATAAAGTTTTCTTTTCAATTATTGAGTGGCAGTGGGGATTCAAAAAAATAAATAAATGACCTTATATTGTTATTTAAATTGGTTTTAAATTTAGCATTTTTTTAATAATTGAAGTACTTCGAATTCGTTTCTGAGATTTAAAATGATTACTAGTTTAAATGTACTAAATATTTTGACTGTTGATTATTTTGATACTTGTTTGCAGCATTTGTAGTTTGGGATGTGAAAAAAGATGACGGAAAAGAAGGCGGACATAGTCTTTTTAAAAACTTCCACTTTTTACGTTATAAACTTAGTGTAGAAGCTCAAAAACAACAACAAAAAAAAAAAACACAAAAAAAACCCACACCAATACTAAATTTTAAAAATGAAGAATATTTGAAAAATGACTATTTTATTTCAAAATTTTTATAATTTAGTAGTATTGGCTCCTGTGGATTAGCGATTAGTTTAATTATTAGTCATTTACTTTCTTACACTGGTTCAGTTTTGATCATAGGTAATTTTGGATATTAACTAGCTACGTGTCGCCAAGTAACGTTCTCTTTACACGCTATTAAAAAAAAATTCTTACCATTTATGACTAAAACGTCAATGTTTTAGTTAAAATGACCTAAATTAATGCTTCAATATAATAATTTCTTTGCGTTATTTTATTATTTTTATGAGTTGATTTACCTGTAAATCCAGTTTTGCAGCCTCAGCTCCAGCACGAGTTGTAAAAGTAACGAATCCAACGGGCTGAAAATTGAAACAAATATTGTTTAAACAATTAAGAGAAAATTATTGTTTTTTTTTGGACTTCTAGAATGTAAAAAATATATTAGTTCTTTCTGAATTATTTTTTATACGTTGATGTTGTTGTTTAGTGTATACAATAATATAAATATAAAGTATTAATTAATCTTTTAAAAACATTGGGACGTTGATGAAAGTAGACCTAGCTTATTTAAGCATTGTTTTTTTTAACTGGTAATGCACGTTTGACAAATGTATTAGTGGCAAGAACCTGTTCTGTTAAAAATCATTTGGAGAGAAAACTATTGACAACACTTAAAAAAATATTAACTGTTAATATATATTTTTTTTCTAATGCAATGTGTGACATAACACACTTATATTTGACGGATTGAAGACCTTTTTATTTAAGGGTAATTTTATTTCGATCTTATCTATTAATTTGAAAGTAAGCAATAATGAAAACATTATTACTGGTTGCTGATTAAAAAATATTATATTTGCTTAGTAATGTGCAATCTTATAGATTGACACAATATTCATTTTATATAAAACTTTGTTTAGTTTACAGTTATTAAGCATTTTTTATGCTTTGTTCACTGCTGTATTTCTTTTAATGACTTATGAATACGTATAAAAAAATTTCAAACTTGCAATATTTTTTTTTATCTCAGGAATGTTATTTTTTCTTCGGAAAAAGTCTCTTCATAATCTAAATGTTTCAACATCATAAACGCACATAAAACAACAAGTAAACGACACGGAAGTGGTGGAAATTGATGAAAATGACGACAGGAAAAACATTTAACCGCGTTAAGCTACTTTCCATGGCATCACAAAATTAATATCTTTTGTTATTTTTGCTTTTAAACGAATACTTCTTTTTGCGACAGAGTACTTTTTATTATCGCGGGGCACTAAACGTGTGGTTTGGCAGTAAACCGAAAAAAAAATACATTTTGAGTAATGAGGCAAAATATTTTAACGATAACTCACGGTGTCCGCAGTAAAAACGTAAGACTGTTACTTATTAACGAAATGAAAATTAGGAAAATAATAATTCGGCAACAAAAGCAGATTTATGGAATTTATAAAAATAAGTAAAAAGTTTTGGTTGTAACGTAAAACTGGGTCGAAACACCTTATTGTATATATTTGGTGACAAAATATTGATCATATTTTAATGTATCCATGCAAACTAGGATCAAAATTAATATGAGAGAAAATTGTATTTTGGAGTTCCTTGACGAATATGATTCGGCTTAGCCAAAAAGAGCTGGTAGAAGTGAAAAATAACAAATTTGAGGAAAGAATGTTTCATTACAAAACAAAAATTACTTGCATAATTTTCTTTAAAAAAACATCTGATTTTTTAGTTGCTAAAGATTAAATGTGTTACGGTTTGATTCTAAAAGTATTTTTTGTAATTTACGTATAGCAATAAATAAGAACTGGGTTTTCATTTGGTGAAAATAACCTGAATTAAAAAAAATATATCTTAGCTAAAGATCATATTTAGTTGTACAAGCATCATACACACACAGTTTGAAAAATAAAATTATCTCTCTACTAAAAACTTTTAAATTAACTTTTATTTATAAGGATTTAACTGAAGCTAAGTGCTCAAATTTATAAATTAGAAGTATACTAAAAACTTTTAATTAACTTTATTTTAATTTTTTTCAGAATGAGTACAAAAATATAGCTTTGGTCACATTTTTAATATTTAATGAGAATTTTACAAGTAAATAGAGAATGGAAATTTAAAACATTGAATTTAAAAATAAAGTACTGCACTCACCGATGATGTCTTTCCATTTTTACTTGTTACTTTCAGAAGTGATCCTTCATATCCCTTAAAATAGTAAAAAAAAAGAATTGGTATTTTTATATTGATAAGTCAAAACTAATTTTACTTAAGGTTTTGTTTTAATTTACTCAAGAAACATCAGAGAAAACTAGATATATTTTATAATGAAGCACAAAAAAATATTTCTTTAACATGAAATTGTAGGAAACTCGACATGTATTTTGATATGCTACATAAACTACTTTTTGTAGAAAGAAGAGATAAACCATGCAATTTCACTCTGAATTAATCTAATCTTATGACTATTTCTTGAAATTTAAATGTTAAAATACAAGATAGCGAAATGTTTAGACTTTATATCTCGATTAAGTTAATTTTAATTATGTGTAATATTTTTTTACCAATTATTAAAAACTTTTAATTATACTAATTAGTACTCACTTTGTACGCCCGGAACAGTAAATAAAGCTCTCGAGGTTTAGCATCCATTGGAAGACCACTAACAAACAATGTCCTAACCTAAAATTAAAAAAAAAAGTCAATAACATATAAATTGTAGTCAAATAATTTATCATATATAACTTTTTTTTTAATAAATTGTCTATATAAATATTATGTAAATAGCAAAATTACACTTGTTTGAGTAAATATTTACTAGTTATTTTTATAATTGTACAAGTAATTCATAAATAAATCTAAACACGTATCAAACAGCTAAACAACAAATTAAAAAAGCTTAACCAAAGGCTTAACGAAATATCAATACAGCTAATAATTTTTAATCAGGTTTTATGTGGTTTAATTATTGTTACTGTTAAAAGAAATAAAAAATAAAATCGAATATTAGTCACTATCTATATAATATTATTTAAAATATTACTACATGTATAGAATGATAATAGTTCAAAAATCGGCAAACACACTATGCTTACTATTTTAATCAACAGATGACACTACTGGCTTCCATGCATTCGTAATTTTATCCTAAACTATTGAATATACCTGGATTTTTTTAAAAGCTATTTGTCTTAATTTGCCAGGTACAAATTTTATAACTGAAGGTGTGTGCACCCAATGAATTGGATTAAATGTTTTGAAAATTTATTAGTGAAGCTTTTAGAGTTAAATTATATTATCGAGTTAAATTTTAACTAAAAAGTTTATATAAATCAACTAACTTTTTGGACCCTTATAATTAAAATTTTAAAAAAAGTCATGCAGTGTGTTTTCTATAGCATAATATATCGTTTTAAGACCAAGGTTTTTTTTGGACACAGTTTTTTTTTGCGCATACTAGTTAATACATATGCATGTGAGATATGAGGATTAACAAAAATATATTTTCCTGTGAATTAACTGTAAAATATTTTACATTTAATTTGAAATTGATTTGCTTTTAAAATTACTTTCATATTGTCTATTGTCATATTGTCAATTCTTCAAAACTTAGCACCCAAATTGTTTTAATCATATAAATTATAATTCATATATATCAATGAAAATATATGAGTTCCATTTAAATAATAAATGACGTGGAAGAACTTTAACAAAACGATGCAATTTCATAGTAAATGTAAGTTAAATTATTAAAATTTTAATATGTATTTCGATACGTTTTACTTTTTTCTCAAATTTACAATTATTGTGAAAATATACATTCTTACTCATTTCGTTAGTTTTTTAACTTCAGAAAACAACCTTATTCAATATTTCCCACACAAACTCACTAATTACGATTCATTAAATCTGTGTTTAACCTCATATATTTTTTCAAACGAAATTAGTTTAAGTTGTTCTAATGTTTAACTAATGATGTTAGTTTTAATAATTATAAATGGCAATACTGAATGCAAAAGCAATTTGTGTGTTCATTAAAGTTTAGGATGTAACTAGTAAGTGGAAAAACACTTTTTTATATTTAAAATACATATTTGGCATGACACAATATGAGTAAGTTTTATATTAAGAAATATGTTTTTAGATACTTAAAAGTAGTAGAAACACATTTAATTCATTTCCTGTGAATTAAAAAGGTACATTTTTCATCTTAGTGTGCTTTATATCATTATTGTGAAAATAAACATGTAAGATTCAATATAGAAATGTTTATTTTCATTGTATTTCCAATAACTTTAACATATCTTCTTAACCTTATAAAAATTTTCTTTGTGTGCGTTTACAAGTCGAATAAAATAACAAAAAGTACAAATACAAAACGAATAATTTAACTTTTATAGAATCTTTGAAAGCCAGCTTACATTCATTTTTAAATGAAAATGAAACCCAAACTATTACTGTCAAAACAACAAAAAAGAAATTAATATCAAACGCGTTTCATATATATTTTAAATAAATAAAAATATTTAGTTTTTTTTATATTTACTAAAAATCAACTTAACCAAGATTTGTACAAATTAGCAATTTGATTGTCAATGGAAGTATTAAAACTCTGCACACAGAGAAAAATGATACTTTCAAATCTGAGTAAATCCATGTTTTCATTTTGAAATGAAACATTTTGTTTCAAATATGATGACCCATGGCTTTTAATTTTGAAATGCAAGACATCCTCAGTTTCAAACAAAATTAGCTCTCTTTCGATAAATGTGGACGTCTCACTATGGTAGTTGGGCAAATGTTACAGTATTGTGTTCGGGATACAATCTTTGTTTAACTAGTTGTAACCCAGTTACTACTAGTGTTTTGACACTCAAATTTATACTCAATTTTGAAACATGGACATAGTCAAATTTGAAACAGGCACGCACGATAGTTCAATTTAGCTTATTTTTGAAACATGTATATGCTCATTAACATATGTCAGATGTTTAATTGTTTAGTACAATGAAGAATTTAGTTGCAAAACTCACATTATCCAAAGTATAGACAAAATATAAGGCCCGCGGTTCGGCTACTTATATCTTAGTTATATAGTGGCAACTTCGTTCAATTCAATTTACTATTATCAGAAGTCACCAATGACTGAACCCTATATCTAAGTGATACTTTGGAGAATGCGAGTTTTGAAACGAGGCCCTTCAGTTATAACATCGAAGAAACCGGTTTGTAATATTTCTACTGATTGATTCTTCTACATAAACCTTCTATAATATCTTTAAATTTATGGTACTGAGAAGAATTGCGTTAAAATACTTTAATTATGTTCATTTTATTATTTTTAAGCTACTTATCAATATTCAGGTAAATGTAAGCAAAAATCTTTAGTTTCTTCACTACAGTTATATATGAATTTATCGGTTTAATATTTTACTCGATGAAAACATCACTGATTTCCCAATAAATTGTTTTAATAATATTCAATTAAAAATGTTAAAGATACTTATTTTTAGAACCAGTACGATATCTTTAAAAATACAATAATTTTTTATGTACTTGCATTTTTATTTGTCGCACACTTTATAAAACCTGTCCCACTACTGTTCCTTGCAAAGGGTATTTAAGAAAGAATTTTGTTGAAATATAGACTTTTCACTCAGGAAATATAAAAGTATTTCAGAAGGTATAAATATAAATCGGAATCTAAATAGAAAATGACTTGGAAATATTATTTGAGAAGGTAACTTTACTTTAGAATTTCCAGCATTGAATATTTAACGAAATGAAATTAAAACTGGTTTAATCATAGTTTGGTTGCATTAACTTAGCATAAGAAGGTCACTGGGGATATTATAGAGACGTTCCTATGATAATGTATAAATTAGTCGAAATAATATTAACTTAAATGTGTTTAATTTTTTTAATGATTTTAGTATTGACTCTCATAAACTTATCACAATGACAATTAAATCAGAACGATGCCAAGTCGGATTCCTGCCGTGTAGTCTACGCGGGCATCTCTACTCAGGAACCGCACCCATTTGCCTTAATCCTTTCCCGCTCCGCGGGAAGAGCTTGGGTTTCCCAAGTGGCATTAGTAACAACATCAACACAAATAAATTAGATAACAAAGATTATTATGATTGTTTGAAAGTTTTATATACAATATTTAAGAACTTTATATCCTTGAAACTGAAGAATTCAAAATTAAAATTAATTGAATTTTGTAGCTCCAAATCGACGCTTTTGACAAATATAAACTACTCGAATCTAAATCTTGATTAAGTTTTTATTTTAAGAAGTGTGTTTCATGTATGAAGCTACAAAAAAGGAACTATAAACTTTTTATTTCTTACGATACTTCGACTGTTTCAATATCACTGATAGAACCTTTTAAACTTCTAGACAAGGACATTACTCCTTAGCCTTGACAAAACATGTGCTAATGCATTTAAGCCTTTAATCTAGATCAGTGCCTATACCAAATGCTACCAAACAAACAGATCTGGCTACCGACATTATTATTTATTAAGCAATCTGTACCGGCACCACGTCAAGTAGCATTGGAGAAATTCTCTAACCGAATTAAGATTCGTGTTTTGAATCCTTGTACTTGCCATTTTCTCTTCCAAATGTCGCCGTCTTATAGATTGAGGAGATCGAAGTTGGTGTAGTTGCTAGAGTCTGGAAATTTTCGCACACAGAGATGTCAAGTGCTGATCCCACTGTGCAAAAGAATGGGATCAAGAGTACATTCGGTGTGATTTTCCCTATACGAGGACTTATTAAACTTGGACATACTATTTAAAACTTCCCCAAAACCCCAACAAACATGAAATTTGATAGGGATATAGTAAATTGAAATAAAATTAATGATTTAAAGAGATTAATTCATTCAAAGAGATGAAAAACCTTATATGATAGAATTAATATATATATATGTGTTGTTTTTTTGTATGTTATATATATATATAAAGTATTATTATATATATTATATATATATTATATATATATGGAAATCAATAACTTTGAATTACCAAAAAAAAACACACCCTTAAACAATAAGTCAGGACTCTAATTCAGTATTAATAACTGATAGCACTATCATTTTCGGGAATTGTTTAATTTAAATAAAGCCTGTCAAAGAAATAATTTGCAATAGTTATAACTGTAGCAATCTATTTAATTAAGAACTAAAACATAATTGTTTTATTGGGAATGATATTTATTTTATTCAATATACAAGTATAAACATAAATAGGCACGATTGTTTTTAAATGAAATTATATTTAGTAAACAAACATTTTTTTTTCACTAAACGTTACTTTTTATTATTTTCAATGTTTTTTAGCATTTTTATTAAATACTTGGTTGTGTGATAAATATGTTTACATGTTTGCTCCTGTATGGCTTCAGGAAAATTTCTTTAATCAAACAAATGTAGTACTGTGATTAATCAAAATCAAATAAAAAAAGTAATCGGATCATATTATTTTTAGATCCGCAGTTTAAAGGTTTCAGGGAGGTTTTCTTTTATTTTGTAGTACAAGACTAATCCTGTTAATATTAAGGCTTAATGTTTTAAAGATTTAAGGTATAGGGATTATAGTTTTGGGAATTTGTGCTACAATGCGAGTTGGTTTTTCCTTGGCAACAGAAGCCATGTGAAATTCTGTAACTATCGGAAAAACAGAAATGGCTTGCATAGGGATGGAAGCTATTACATGTAATTTAAATCCAAACTTTTATGAAACGAATAAGTACACGGTTAAAAAATTTTGTGCTTGGTTTCACCATAATAATAGTTCTTAGTAGCTGCAACGGCTGTGTGGTGAAATGTTTCACCGTATTTTTGGTATATGGCTGAACCATTATTCAGGTTTTTAAAACAAATACCTTAGAAATGGACGATATCAGTTTCCAATTCTATTGAAATTTTCTTTAAAAGTGTATTTCATTAAACTATAGCACTTTGTAAATTGTTTCTGCTAAAACAGATTAATTAGCTTTACAAAGAGATCAGAGTACAGTTTTGAAATATAAATTATAAATTGTTAATAGATATGTGCAATACTGTTTTACCACCATTCCGCAAGTTTTTACAAAATGACGAAACTGTTACTACTTATTGGACAGTAAATTTAAGTTGAACAATATTAAAATAAGTTTTAAATGTAAGAAATGGGAAGAAGCTATACATATAGAATCTTGTAAGTCAGCTACATTTATCATATAAATAAAAGCACTTATAAAAATATTCAATACAGCCGGAGACACGTGGCATAATTTTTTTTTCCGATTGGATTTACTCAGAGGCTTTTTGGTTTGGAAACCGGGGTACGCTCCCTCTTAAGGGGTGGTTTTAATGTTTTAAAAGGTGAACTTACAATGATGATAAATTGCACTCATGGAAATATACAATAGTGTTTACCAAACAATGAAATGCTTAGCAGGAAGATAATAATAGGAGTATAGAACAATGATATAAGGCGAAATATGCGGATATATTACTAGCCAATCTAACAGTTTAAAGATGTGGCACAACAGAGCTATTGGTTTTTGAAATTACATAATTAAGCTTAATTTAATTGCTTTGTCGCTCTGTTATTCTATTTCCGGATAGATCTTTTAAAAAGAAAATAGAATTGCTTTTCGATTTCTTTTGTTGTCAATCGGATCATTCTAGGAGTATATTTTACCATAATTTTTTTCATCATGGACAGATGAAAGATGACCATCTTCTCTTCCACCGTTATTCCTTAGAACTTGTTTGTTACTTTTTTCAATGTCTGTTCGACTGTTGCCGTTCTATGATTTTGTTGTGATTGTCTTATTTTATCTCAAAGTGATGATATCATGTATGATGTATTTATTACATTCAAATAAAGCCATATTAAAAAAATATTTTCTGGCATTTTTAGTTTTAAATTACTTGAAGAGATTCTACATTTGGAACCTCTTCGATTGCAGAGTGGGATCGGCAGTCGAGTCTTGAGACACGCGTGATCCGTTTTTCCCCGCTCAATCCGAAACAGCGGCACCTTTGGCCTCTGACCAATGACAGGGGCGTTCGCCTAGTCCCATCCCTGGAGGTCGAGGAAATATTAAATCCCCTGAAGTTTCAGACAAGGAACTCCTCTAAATCGAGGCACACAGAAAGCCATGGATAAATCTCGGAGCAAATAAAAAATGTATCCCTTTCCTCGAGTGTTTTTCGCGAGCCTATTCTTTCCCCATCATTTCTTGTTTAAACAAAGGGCCTGGTTACAAATTCGCTTAGAGAGAGAACTTTGCAATCTGTTTTTCAGTTAACAAGAATGTATTTTCTCTCTCCAGCGAAAACAATACGTTTTCTTTAACTCAAATTTTAACGGATTGAGTAGATTTCACGTGAGGGACGGTAATTCAAAGAGTGAAAATATTAGATCCGTGATTCGAAAAATACGGAAAATTTTATTTTTCGACTGAACATATTCTAAAATAATGTTTTCGGCATTAACTTTGAATGAAATTTAAGTTAACTTCTTACCTTATTTAAACTTTTGGCAAAAGTTTAATATTCCTTTGGTAGTAATAGACGTATTTTGTTACTTTTAATATTTAAACTGCTTTTAAATAACTTGATTTTTATTCAGTTTAAAGTCTGACGATTTATTCAGAAAAAATCTGACGTGTTTTAAAATATGTTAATGTATATTGGATGTCCTTACCTGGAAAGTTGCGTACCTTGCCAAAACTGACCATTTAGAATCCACGCTTTGAATTTAATTTGGTAACAACCTTACATTAAGTAACTACACTTTTCAAAACGTATTTGAGATACAATATAATTTGATACAACTAGACTAAACAGCCGAATCTAAAAAATAAGTGAAACCATTTAAACTGCACATTAATTGAAATTGGTTGTCAGTGGTAAATCAAAGCTTTCATCTTCTGTGAAATTGGTTGTGCTGGCAAAGTTTACAATTAAGTAAAAACAAAACTCAGAAAAGTTTATTTCTCAATTCTGGGTGGTTTAGTTTTTTAAGTTTTAGTTTAAAATGGCAGTAAATAAAAAATCCTTCTTATAAAATATAATAAATTTTATCTGAATTCTTCTGGAATATTGGCATAATGTTTGGTGAAGAGAAATGTGCATAGAACAACGGAAAAATATGAATATGAAATTTGACTCAAATTCTAGTAGTTTTTGAAAATACGACTATGTGTCAAAATGAACCTATATGTATGATATTCCATTCTCTTTATCATTAAGAAAAAAATCTAAAGGGACGCATATGAATTTTTTTATAAAGCTGTACGTAAGTTTAAATTCTGAAATTTCTGCATTACTGCATACTATTTCAATAAACCTATTTTATCAATAAAATTCGATGTTGCTCAAACTATCTCCTTATCAAAACATTCTGCACCAGTTATCTAACTAGCAGTTCTTATTTTACAGCTATTTAAATATTAACTTTAGTGTCAATAACCTCTTATTTAATTTAGAACTACCAGAATTTTTTTAAAGATTTTACACAGTCATACCCCACCGCATTTATCCAAAGTTGTGCACGTTACATCTATCGGTGTGAATGCTAATCTGAAATTGTGTCACACAAGTGTTGTTGTGCATGAGAAAAAATGTCATTCCTTACTTAAACGTTGCTTGGGATTCTTTTCCAGCATAGTCGGTCACTAGAATGAAGAATGGGAACAAGATGTGCTGAAACATATTAGTAGGGTGTTATTGCTTATGCGTAAGAAGTGTCACACGTATTTATTTTTAATATAAAATTGGTGCATAGTGAAAGAAGGTGAGCAACTACGAATACTTCTGTGTATTTTCTACTTTTTCACTAAGGCAAATATCAAAAAAGATTGTGTTATCTAATTTAAAAGGCCAAACATCATTATTTAAAAAAAAAATTATTGATATTTACATGTTTGTGAACTGAAAATATATTCTTTGCATGTTAATAAATTAAAACAAATTCAATATTTTAAAATAAAGAGTTTGTGGTTTGATAAATATACTCTTTTCTTAGCGTTTTTAGTAAATATCATTTTACTTTAAGAATAAACACTCCGATTTTAAAATTATATAAATAAATATTGAAAGAAAGTTGTTATATGTTTAATATTTTTGGTGTGTATTTAAGTATCATATTTTGAAGTAAATATATTGGATGTAACCTCAGAATGAATATCTTTAATAGTTTTTCAGAAATTAATTAGTTTACAACATTTTAATAAAATAGGTTATTTGTACTTTCAAAAACTCATTTACTTTTTTTGAATAAATTTTATTCAAATTGAAATATTGTATACAGATTTTTTGGAAGTACTAATGTTTTGATATTTGCCAAAGTTAGAAAAAGCAAGATAACTGAGAAATTTTTAAATCTTTAGAATATAATCTCAATAATCCTAATAATATGTTTCGTTCCCTTGAAAACTACCGTTTTTTATTAAACGCGAATATTTTATTGCACTAAAAATAAAATTTAAAGTGCAAATTTCCTTTAAGCATTTGAAAAACATGTACACATATTTATGTTTCTTCTACAAATTCATACCTGTGTAAAATAATGTTAAAATTTTAACCTAAAAGCAATAATAACCTTAGGTTAATGAAAATAAAATATAAAAGCTTCGTTTGATGTCTTTACAAAAAAAAACTCCGTTGAGACCAAATTAATAAACGAAGTTTATATTTTTTCAAATCTTTAAAACAAACTTAAATAATTAAACTGTTGCCTTAATTTTTTTTTGCAAAAACACATATTTTTTTAACTTACTTAAAACATTTAAAAAAAACTTCAATTTATACAGCATTTTAATTATATGAATTTGTACATCTTCAAACTACTTTTAAATACATCTATTTGTGACTAAAACTCCTTTATTTACTTTTACAAAATGAAAACGGGCTAAATGAAAATGTTAGTTTTAAATCTTTGTCCTTGCCGAAGGCAAATAAACAGAAATGCAACTTTAACACAAACATTACACCCACAAAAGGCTAGAGGGTGATTCAAAATTGAAAAATGTAGGATAGAAAACGAGTCTACAAAACTGGGATCACGTAGAGTTTTTATAGTACCGAAGATTTTTAAGGCAAATAAGTATCACTAACAACAATATAATAGCTTATTTAATTTATCGATATAACGTAAAATAAAAATGCAACTTTACTTGGGATAAATAATCTCTTCATGATTTTGTCAGTTTAGTTTTCCAAATTTAAATATATCCCTTGTTCAAAATTAGTTACCCAACTATATAACATTACTTTGCAATACAAAACAATCTATATTTATTCTTAAATGTTTTTTTTTTGGCTCTCTAAGATTTTATTTTTTCGTATTTGATACAGTCTTAATATATCGATTCACATTTCCTATAAAATGCGATAGTTGGTTCTGTAGAGGGAAATTTAAATTTCTGCGAAAAAAATACATTCAGCAAATACAAAGGTTTTGTAATGCTAAAATAAATATTTCCATGCGTTTATAAAACTTCGTTTTACGAAATAAAAGAAATACAAATAGAAAGTGTCTGCAAACACCCGGGAAAAAATGGCTTAACTCCATTATTTGTAATCTACAAGTGGATCTGAAATCTTCACACGGTTTTATTTCTTGCTTATGCAATTCTTAGACATAATTCCATAAATGATTTTGTATTATTTAGTCAACAGTTATTTCTTTATAAATTAATAAACCTTTACTTCTTATAAACTAAACAAATATGTACTTTGTAATTAGAAGTAATGCAATATTTATTAAATAACAAATGTATATTTTTCTATAAATAAAAGATAATATACTGTTCTATAAAAAGAGTAGCCTGTTTATTTAAAAAATGTTTTTTTCAAAATTATTTAAGGATAATATACGTTTTTATAAAGAAATAAAAATTACTTTTTTTCCATAAATTAAGAAAATGAAATATCGCATAAATTAACAATTATGTTTTATTTCCATAAACCAACACAAATTTACTTTTTCATAAGTAAAAAAAAATCGTGTGAAGATAAACCCGATTTTTTTTCTCAACGCAAACAGAATAATCATTGCATTTTGTGGATATACCCCTGTGGCACCGATATCCAGATTTAATAGTAAAATTTTATTTTCCACTGAAAACAATAGTGTTCATTTGCATGTGTTTTTTCACGGACAAGAATACTTGATATGGGAATCCCATTTTACTGGTAGGTGAGCAACAAACACACCCCGCAACCGCGAGGCAAAAAATATGCTATCGGTACTCCTGATAGATAAAAACAGCTGGAAATTCGATTTACGGGGCCAGAAAAGTGATTGCTAAGACTTTACTTTGTCCTAAAAGAAGAGACTGGTTTTTATAATCGACTTCCAACCTTTCCACCAAAAAAATCAATAAATAACGTGATTTTGAGCAGAACGCTACTTTTGGTCTTTTTGATGTTTTAGAGAGTTTTGTCTTTCTTTATTTTGGGACTCGTCATGGTGTTCTTTCATGCCTTGAAACAATTACATTAAAACATTAGACGCCGCTGGAGTCTTTTGTGGAAGTGAAGGTTATAACTTAAATAACTCGCTTAACTTAAATACGGTCGTAGATGGGTTTTGTTAATTTAAAACTAAAATATTTACAGATTCTTTGCTGTTGGTTTTGAAATTTTTTAGCATTTAAAAGGTAGTCATACTTTTATTAACCCATTTGAGAGGATTTTGTGAATACCGTTAACACCTTCATTTCCAAATAAAAACGTTAACTATATATTTTTGTAATCGCTTTCCGTGTATTTTGTTCGATATAAATTGTTCCGGACTATGTCCTGTGTTATTATTTTATTTTATTTATTTGGATAAACTTAAGCAGAAAGATCATTTTCGTGTGGCAAATTTTCTTGAACTCGTCGTTAATGGGCTAAGTTACAATTGCGAAATTCTAGAAAAAAGTATTTCTTTCGACACCACCAAAAATTTTATATTATCTTTGGCTTCAAAGTTATACAATAAAACAAAACTCGGAACCATTTAAGTCATTGTAACAATAGTTCTTGTGTATGACGGAAAGTTTAATGCAAGTTCCTACAGTTAAAAAAAAGCTTCCCCATTAAGCCTTATTATATCTCCCAATGTACGTTGTTTTTGTTACGTTCAGAATTTAAGCGGCCAACCTTCGCCATATATTTCGAAAGCACTTAAATGAATTATTAAACAATGCATTACAACTCAACTGAAATATTAATTTCCCTCTTAATAAATAACAATCGTTATTAATCTTATCCAACGTGTTTTACAAACTGCACAACAAGAATAACATAAATAATTTTGTTAATTACCTAAACTGCGATCCCATACATTTCCAGTGTAGTTATACATTAAACCTGCATTCCATATCATTGTTAATGAAACGAAGCCACCTTAGAATGAAACAACCTTTCGTCAAAATATACTTGAAAAAAAAAACATTCTCTGGCGCATTTCCCTATAAAATAAAGCAATACAACAAATTAATCGTCAGGTAATTTATTATGTATAAATAAAGTTCTTTATTCGTAAATTTTTTGATAAATAAAATGAATTTTTAACTAACTCCTCAAAGTTACAAAAACGACCCAGAAGGATAGTATCTCAAACCATCCTCCACCGAAAAGTTATATCTCCTTTTGCACATAATTTTGATAAATCCCCGTACAGTGGCAGCCAACATTTGCCATACATTTCCAGAGCAGTCATGTGAATCATTGCAGCTGCCTAAGAAGTCATTGGCCATTATTTGAGATGGCCACAAAGGCGATGTGCCCCATTACTAGATGGGGCTGCCATCGAACTAGAAGCGCTGCGATCGCCCAAATAGACGATCCTCAGAGTGGTTTGCCTTGTGGGTCTGACCAACGAAGGGCTCCGATCTGACAGTTAACCATCATTATTACAACTTCCGTACGTGGCAGATTCGCGTTGGAGGAAGAGGGAGGGGGGGATGGCGGTGGCGTGTTTGAGGTTACACGCAATAGGTGCTTATGGTAAACGAAGGGGTACAAAAAGATGTTGGTTGTGACTGCATTGCGTATTGTATTGTACAATACATGTATGTACTTAATAAATGTGTTCAGGGTATTTTAGCTACGACTATTTTCCAACAAATTAATGCAAATTTTTAAATTAGTTGAATATGTCAAAAAAATTTAATGCAAATAAACTGCGAATGAAATTATACTAGGATTTTCAGGAAATTAGGTAAGCCTTCGCATTTGTTTGAAATATTGCTGTTTGAACCCCATACTTCACGATAGCTTAAAGTTTACATTCTGGTAAAGGTTCCACTTATCATTATTACTGCGTTTCAATTTCGGTATTGAGGATTTCTTTTTACTACACTGTACATAACATACATTAAATAAGTTTTTTTTGTTATAGTATCTTACGATACGTTATTTCGAATAATTAACACATACACACTGTTAGGAATTTTTTACCTGGACAGGTTTGAGAAGTTATTTAATACATGTATGGTTAAATAACCGTAATTACCAAGCTACACGACGTTATCCAACAGCTCTTCATCTATACGATAACGCCACCGAGAATTAAAAATCCATATACTTATTGAGCAATTGAGTAGATTTTCTCCGTGATTGAGTAAATTTTTAACTATTTCTGACACAAATCCGGTTATATTATGGCTAAAATTCGAACCCAATCCTTTCTCAATAAGATACGAGTGTCGAACCCACTCGGCAATGAGAAGCTGTTTCACAGGAATAGTAGATGTAATTATTTAAGGAAAACAAGCAAATTGTTAGCTCAATCTAATTGGACGAAAGTCTATTGGCATGAAAATATTAGTGTTTGCTAACTGTAATCGATGGAAACAGAAGTAAAATGGTTTTCTTCACGTTTACGGTGGGATTCTAATATATATATTTACAGATATCTGTCTGCTTTTGACGAACTATATAACTATTTTTCTAACAGTGCATAAAATTCCATATGAAGCAAGTTTATAAAACGGGTTTGTTTGAAAGATACTTCATAAGGACTAATAAATCAATGACTCCATCTTAAACAACTTAAGTTGATTGCATGTCAGATGAGTTTAACTCAATGGCTTTTGAGTTTTCCAGACCAAAAAGGGTATCATAATTATCACAACCATACTAAAAAGATATGATCTATCTTAAAGCATTACATAAAAAGGGGACATTAAGCTTAAATAAAGACATCAAAAGTTTTCTTAATACAATATAAACCATCAATTAAAATGACAAATACTGAATTGGTTTAAAAGTACAAATGCGTGGTTGTGACTAAAAATACTTAAAACCTTAATTGTTTCATAAAATGAAAAAAAAAACGTTATAAAGATTTAAGAGCAAAAGCATACTCTACAACTCCATAAAATGCTTTACATTTTAAGTCTGTTTAACCATCATTATTACTTCTGTACGTGGCAGATTCACCACGTGAGTTCGTTTAAGTATGTATGGTATTTGAGGTAGTGGCGTGTTTGGGGTTACACGCAATAGGTTTTCCCCGGCCTTCTATTGTAAACGAAGGTTGTATAAAAGAGATCAATAGAGGATTTGAAGGGAAAGGCTTAAAAACGTTAATGGTCCAGATTTTTCATAAAAGGCGATTCTTGTGCCATTTAAAAACCATTGCATACCGGATAAAAACGTTATTAGAATTGAATGCAATTGGTGATGGACTGTTAATTTTCGTAAAAATATTCATAGAATTTTCTTTGCATTAAAACATAAAATTTTTTATTTAGTGAAAAAAAATATGAAGTGCATAATATGAATTAGAAGGGTTAAAGAAATGATATAGTTTCTAATAATAAATATTTATATCGGACGGATTTTTTACCTACATTTAAATTGCAAATTGATTTTAGTTTAGGAACACATACATATAATCAGAAAAGTCATTTAGGATGAAATGTATCTTAATATATGAAGAGTACAGGGGAAGAACAACTTTATTTATTAGGAGTAGTGCCGTAATTGTATCTGCTTGGCGGACATTGGCGACAGAAAACCGGTTTTCCTTTCGGTTCTTCTTTCGCGGTACCAACGTGTGACTCGTGTCCGCTGATCTCTGGCGTAAATCAGGGTTGCCGCGAGAGAAAAACAAAGTGAGTAACCGATTTCCTCACACCAGTTTAGGCGATGACTCGCTTTCATCGCCAAAGAGGCCTGATGAGGAAAGTTTTCTACGAAATTAAGCGGTTTTTCCCTTGTACTCTTCATATATAGAACCAAATAATATATTATTATCGTCATATTCAAGGACATACTTAAAAATCATACTTAATACCCAATCACGGATAAAAGTGAGTTTATTGAATTGAATTTTGCAAATTATGATTTACATAAATACATTCTATATTCATCTATCCTACATTAATGCTTTTGCCAATAAAAAAATGTATCTCAGAGTAGGAGTACTCTTCAATTGTGTAAAGTCGGCCGTAAACGGTCAAATATCCAGACACATATTTCACGTTACTTTCCACCTTACGTGATTTGCTCTTTATGTGACTAAGATTAAAAAGGTCAGTAGTCGATAATAGTCCTGGTCCTCATAGTCCTCATGTAAGTCTACTACGACGTAAAATCATCCAAACTAAAAATTGGGAACACTGTCCTTTGGTAATTATGACGAGATAGATCTCAAACCAAGCGATTATGAGCAAATAATTAAAAAAAAACATATTTTTTTAGATAAATTGTCTTCAGCATATTCCAAAAATCCAAACAATCTGTTCCTTTGCAACGTCACAACCCTGTTTGTGGTGAGATTATTCATCAAGGATAGAAAATTCAGCAGTCGATAATAGTCCTCGAGTAACTAACTCTACTGCGACGTAAATTTATCCAAACTAAAAAATTCGGAACACTGTTCTTTGGTAAATATGTCGAGATTGATCTCAATCCAAGTGATTATAAGAAAATAATTAAAAAAACATATTTTTTAAATAAATTGTCGTCAGCGTATGGGGTTGTTTCATGGCGTGGAGGGTAACAGCTCCAACGGTTTGTTGTCATTTGTTGTCTGGAATTACTTTTGTTTCGGTATTCGAAAATGAGTTTCTAAGAATATTTTACTTATTAATTTTTTTTAAATGCCAACATCGTGCAGTGTTGTTCAAATCATTTGTTAAAGAAAGCTTGCATAGAAAGAAAAAAAATATTTTCATCTATATCGGTCATTTTGGGAATGAAACCGAAGCAACCTATGAAATCGCAGTACATGAAACCGTAGCAACCTATGAAATCAAGTAAGGATACAAATGAAAACAAGAGCGTTACATCATCTGAACCATTTCCATTCTAAAAACCCAAACAAGCCGTTCTTTTGCAACGTCACAACCCTGTTCCTTGTGAGCTTATTCATCAAGGGTAGAAGTCCCCTTTCCCCAGTTCACAACCTGCGTATATATTCATGAGATCTCCCGCAGCCCTTTGACGAGTCGTGTTTACAAAGGAACGTGAGACTGTTTCAAAAGGAAATTGTTGAAGAAAATAAATTCCCCCATCCTTGTGTTTTCCGCTTATTACACTTCGAGACCCACTCGCCGTCTAATTCCCTGATGGGAACTTCCGCTGTGGTCCACGCTTTGGTTTTAGAAAAGTCTAAATGAGATTTAGACTAAAATTGAATATTTTATTGGTACATAAGGGTGGACACTGGACATGAAATGTAAAATTTGGTACAATCGTCACAAGATGCACATTTGAAGATCAATATTAGTTGTAAAATGTTTTTTGAGATTTATACTAAAACTGAATATTACATATATTTTTTCAAAAAGGGGAAATTTAAAAAAATATAATTTGGTTCAATCACCACAAGATATGCCTTAGAAGTTCAATATAGCTTCTAAAATTTTTTCTTAAGTTTCTTGGACTCTATACTATTGATTTATTTTCTCTAAAACATGTAATAAATTGTAGTTTTTTGTAAAAAAAACATATAATGAAATATTGTTGAACGTAAAAACACATGGAGCCTCGTTATTCTCCTTGAATGCCTGTGATATTTCTTTATTAAATTAATGATGAGGAAAAAATACTGGTACTGGTATCAAACAACCTGATTTGAAAGTCTAAAATTTTGACTAAAGATGAAGGGGGGACATGATCAATAACTTTTTAACACCTTTCTTTACTTGTAAACCAAGTAAAGATAAAATTTACCAATTTTAACCAATATTGCAAAAAATCCACAGAATTGTACAAAATCCACCAAACATAAGTTATAAAGAAGTTAATGTTTGGTAATTTTTGTAAGAAAATTATTATGTTTTTGGCATATTTTATGTCCTATAAAACTCCAGTATACTTATTCTTAAACATTTTTTTCTCAAAATCAATAAAGGGTCAGTTACAGCTTTATTTAACTAAAGTGTCTTGATGATGCCTGCTGACGGACTAAATAATTACGCGAAAACCTTTGGAAGTTTGGAAGGGGAAGAAGCTGTCGACACAGCCAGTTTCATCAGACTCGGAATCTGGATATTATCGAAGATTGAAAACTTGGACTCTCCAGGGTTAAAAAGGTAAAGTGCAATGGGATAATATATACAAAATATTTTAAACTTGATACCAATTTTGTGTTTCTGTTTGTCAATACACAGTCACACATTGAAATAGTATTTACTCCTAAATTAATAATCATTGACTACTATGAAAGTGTTAACTATGTGCGTTTAATTATTTTGAGGGTTCTTTTTTTGAATATTCGATTATAAACAAAAGTAATTTACAACAAAATGATTTATAGGAAACAATGAAAAAAGTGTATTTATTTGCATTGATTGTCTACTTCAAGTAGGTTTTATATATTTAAGCCCAGTTCTGGAGAATGCGAAAGTGTTGGTTGGATCGTTTAGAGTAAAACCAAATAATTTATAAAATACAAATGATACAAAACATTTCTTATTGTAGAAGTTATTTTAACACTATATAAACTACAATGCTTTTAAAATTGATAGAATATTTGAATAGTAAACCTTTATCAAATACAACGGTTGAAGAAAATAAATATTATTTATTTATAATAATTTAATGTAATATATAAATTTAACTTTTGATAAAATAACGTAAGTATTCTTTTTATTTCAAGAATTTTCTCAAATAGAAAAAAAAATGTAAAAAAATTCACCTTCCAGAAAGACTTTATGCGAAAACTTATCCATTTTATAATAAACAATTAAAATTCTAACAAGTATTTGTCTTACACATATCTAACTCTTACTATTCGAAAGACGGTTTTAAGTCTATTTTTTTAATGTAAACTCTTAAAACTTATAGATGCCTGTTAATCCTTGTCTTTATTTCTAATAAAATTATATTTCCTTACCTCATTATAATGTCAGTGTCACTGACGTGAAAAGTAAGAGCTTATAAGTGATGAAATAATACATAACTTTAACACATTACTTGGAGCACATAACTTTAAAATGCTAATGGTTTAATGTAAAGTTAATTAATCGTAAAGATTCCATTTCATCTGGGGTTTCAACTTAGATTTAAATAAGGAGACGCACTTAAAATACAAACAGAAGCGAGACTTTGCTGATAATCTTAAATGACAGGCACTTGAAACACTTATTTCCTGGAAGTATTTTTTGCTTCTAAATGTCGGTAGTCTTTAGAGAATAATTTGATTAGTTAAGTTTAGATGTATAATAGCGTCAAATCCCTCGATGTCTGACACATAAATTTTTATCTATTTTCTTTCCTCAATTAATCGTATGGATATGTTAAATTGAACTTGCTAATTTAATTTCGTTGTAAGACTTATTTTTGGCAGTTTCTACGGTCAATATTAAAAGGTTGTAAAATCTTTTGTTCTTTTTAGTAATTGAGGTACTAGCGAGAAAAACCAGACGTGTCCAACAAGTTTAGTAAGCCAATACTTTTTCTTTAGTTAGAACTTCGTGCTCTCATCTGTATTTTCTCCCAAAATCTTTTCAATACCCCTCCCCAGTTTTACGTCTTTCAAAATATTTGTTTTAAATTACTTTTTCAAGATTAACTGTATTTATCAATGGCTAAATGTCTTACACCATTGCTGCTGTTATGCGTTGTGTACAATATTATTATTTTTATGCTATGCGTTTTACAGTATAATTGTTTTTAGGCATTGTGTTTACGGCATGATTGTTTAATACATTTATTTGCTTTTATTGCCTCTCCAGCTAAGTTTTTGAACAAGCCCCTTCACATTTAGAAATTCAAGCATATTTTTTATGAACACAATTTAAAACACTATCTCTTACAATATTTTAGATTTTAGGGGGGTGGAAAATTATTAAAGGCAATCAGGATTCGTTCCTTTTTAGACTAAAATCCCACTTATTGCTTCGTTTATAAGCGAATAGTAATTCATTTAGTAATTGTGAGAAAAATTTTAGTAATTGTGTCGATTTTAGTAATTGTTAACAAGCAAGTAAATTATATATTTTCATAATAGAAGTAATTTTATCAAAATACTTTGGAACAAAAAATCGAAGTTAAGCAATATATCGGTATGGCATTATTTACAAATATGACTGCCTGTCGTAAAATGTAATACCAATAGTATTGCACTTTATCTATTTAAAATGGTCAAAAGAGTTCCTAAATGAGACAATTTGTTTTTAATTATCATTAGAAAACAAAACTTATTAATTTATCAGTAGTTATTAAAAACGTTTTTTTTTTAAATTCTTCTAATCAATTTTTTATGTAAATGTATTCTTAAAATGTAATATGGGGGTTACTTATTAGCTTTTCATAATAATATATTATTTTAAATCAATTGCATTTAGTTTATGTCTTTCTTTAATAGTTATGTATATTATTTATTACAATTACTGCAGATTTTCTCTCCTGTGGCATTTTTGTAAAAGTTATTGGCATTTTGGTATTTAGATTAATTCACAAGAAATCTATTGTTAAAACCTCTCTAAAAGAATTATATTTAACCGCAAAAAAGTTATTTTGAACAAAACAGTTAGAAAAAATATTTACCTTCAAGGAATTTATTTAATCAAAAACAATAAATCCAATTTATCATAATACTAATTATTCAAACCTTATATTCTTTTTAGCAGAGTCTGTATCTCGAATATTAATTCCCTAGAATTTGCACATTTATGGTTTTGTCATTTAACATACGATATGAGTTAAAGCAAAAAAAAATTCGTAAATATTTTCATGTGTATATTTTTTTGGAAAATATCGGAAAGCATTTAGAAAAATTACTTAGGTACATGTTAACTTAAAAAGAAAGGCTTTTCATTATAGAGTACAGTGTGATTGTGTGTGTGAAATTTAAAACGTTAACCCTTACAAACACTCAGAGTTTTAAAGTATAATAAAGTTATTGAAATTATTACTTGAAAAGCATGATACGTATGTATATTATGTAGCAACTTGTTTCTGCAAGGAATAAAATAATCATGAAAATTTCAATGCAACTACTAGTGTAAAATGTTTGTGCTTGGATGTATGTTTCATATGGATTATTTTATACTAAGAACGCCACTGTATATTAAGAAAATTTGAGGAAAATAATGTCTTGAAAGTGCTTTGAATTTGGGATACTATAAACTTTAACAAAATGCTTCATCATGTTTGCTGTCCAAGATAAAATTAATTTTGACTTATTTTTTTCCCTCGTGATCTTTTAATCATTCTTTTATTCTTCATTGATTCTGAAATAAATTGCAGAATCGAAAAATCAATCGCTCAATGGTGACTATTTTTTATGTTTTTTATATATAGATGAATTTCCAAAAAAATGCCGCTTGCCGGAAAAATTCTTTATAAAACACCCTTGTTTACTTAAAAGATTTCCCTTACATTGAGTATAAAACAGGAAGATACATCCATGTACAGTGACAAGGAGTTTTGTCCTTCAGAATTTCCTTACCAGCACATACAATCGTCTACCTTATCAAACTCTCTGGAGGCATCCATTGTTTGTGTCTCCGAAGATCATATCTAACTTCCTTCCAACTAATAGCTACTTTTCTTTGACAGAGCTCTAACTGCCATATTTGCCAAAAATAGTTTTATTTTTGCCTTGATTGATTAATAATGCATTCGCCTGCCTATTTCTAGCCTTTTTGTAACAAGGATATGATTCACATCGTCTTACGATCGTGACCCATTCTCAGAAATAATTTTGTCAATGCTGGTCACTAATTATTCACTTAAACTTACACTTTTTAAATGTTAATTTCACTTATAAAAGATTAATGATTAAAATATTCTCGCTAAAACACATTTGAAATACTGCTAAGGTAGACACATTCATGCAAAATAATATCACCATTTAGTAATGTGAGAACCATAAGAGCTCGTCTGTGCAACCCCACGTATAAGCACTTTTATAGTTTTCTCCCACTTATTGCAATCTCTAAGAAGAATATTCAAAATAAGAAACATTTGTAAAATTATGTGTCATTGTTAATTTGATATCTTTTCTTATTTTGAATAACTTCTCTATAGATATATGTAAGTAAACCATAATTGAAATTGGATTTAAGTGTGATAACCCAGGAGGGCCCATGTGGTTTGACTAAAAATAAAGGGGTTTTCTTTCTCCCATATAGATACCACCTTGGTGTGCTACCTGGGATATCTTTAAAATATTTATCCCGTCAAACGTAAACTTTTAGTCATTTGTAAAAAAAAAAATTGAATCCATTTCTTATTTTGAAATTCAACAGCTTACCATGTTGACAATGAAGGGTCCCGTCGGTCCACTGAGTCAAACAACGTCAGTGCGGTCGGTACTTAGCGGAATGATCACCAAGAATACGCTTTTCGTTTATAGAGCGTACTCTAAATCTCTTTGAAACAAGTCGCTTGAAAACATTTAAGTTCTTTATTGGTTGAGTTAAACTTTGTAAAAACGCTACAAAGAGGCTATACAATTGTTTTAATTTCAATATATATCACGATAAAATTATTTTTGCTCAAAATCAACTCAGTTTTAATCATAGCTTTATCCATTCACCACAGTTTAAATCCGAAGTTCCGTGGCTGTGCTAAAGCTCCTCTCAGAAGCTAGAAAAAGACAGCCGGAAACGTTCAAACCAGACCAATTCACTGACACTGCTGTCAAACCATCGCCTGTTAATCTTCTCGACACCCCTATGAGAACCCTGTTTCCGTTTTTACTATCATTAATTAAGTATTTTCTTGTGTTATTCGGCTCAGAAACGCATCGCAGAACCTAGGGATGAAATTTATTGTTCTTTAAAAGGGAGGTAATGTGTTTGACTACTATCTTTATTAAAATCTATTGTAATTTTATGGTTGGTTTTTGAACGTTAAACAATATTTTTGTAAAATAAATTGACTGTGTCTCCTAAGAAATTGCTTATACTAACATAAAGTATCGCATTTGAAGTTTTTTAGATAATTGATGTGTAAGCATTTTAATTTCCACGCATTTCGACAGATTTAGAGTTTTACTTTGAATCTCAGTGACATGTTTCACTCGCAATGGTAAAGTGTGAGGAAGGACACAGACTCTACGATTTTTTTTCTTTTTGATCCTCAGAACCAAGTGTGTTTTGCGAAACATTTCTAAAGAAGACAATTGTGCTCAGAACAAAATTCATTTTGCGTAAAGTCTATAAAATCATTTTTTTTTTGGAATTTGCAAAACATACATTGTAAAAATAAACTAATTTTATTGGGCTCCAACCCCTGATCGTTAGAGCTTCTAACAAACCAAACCTATGTCGTTTCTAGTATACTATATGAATTTTATGGATCAAATTTAGTTTTTTTTTACGATATGGGCATAAAATAATGATTAACTTAGGGTGGCTTGACGTACTGCATTTCGCAGTATAGTTTGTATCGTTATGAAAGTATCTAGCCATAAAATTTGTGAAAATAGTCTCCGTTTTAGCTTCCACACTACGTTTATAACGTAATAAGTGGAAGGTATTATAATTGTTCAGTCCGTCTGTCTGTCCGTCACCCACTTCCGTCACCCACGCAACAATCGCTAGAGAAACTTTAATTCTTTAAGACAATAAATTAAAATAAATTTATTTTTGCGACATCGATCAGTTTGAAATGACGTCAAATATATTTCACTACGAGATTCTTTGTACGTTAATATGAAATGTTTTAATTCTATTTAAAAGCGAGGAATATTACATATTTGTTCTTTGAAATATAAATTAATTTTTGCAAACGATAAGTGATAATTATTGAATTTTCGCAATAAAATAAATGAAACTACCAAATTTAGCATGTAAATGTTTAATATAGAATATCAATGCTGTGTTTGTCGCCTTTTTACCTCTTAAACACAACTGTTGTGTGGAAGCGGGTTAAGTGACAGATTCTGTTACAAACCTACTTGTTATTTTTTAAAAGTTTTTTCTAAACAAATTAACTTAAATAAAATATGAGCAATGAAATTTAATTATGATTTCATAGTCGAAAAGTTAATCACTGAAGCAAATCTGTTCAGGCTGATTTAACTATGATTAACAAAAAATTAAACCAATTAGTAATTCCGCAAACGAATTATCAAACGAGATAACCTCTCAAAACTTTCAAAATTATCAATCAAATACAACGGTATTAGTGATAATCAGAAGTTCCATACTATTTTTTCGAATGACAGAGAAAATATTTATGAAAGTAACTGAACGGAAAAATTCCGATATTTAACTTTATAAAGAATCGATTTCAAGCTGTAATAAATCACAAATGATAAATTAATCTTACACAACTTACACACAATTATAAATTTAATCTCGAAAAGTCAAACAATTAGATAGTAGTGGTTTGAAATTTGTAATTTTATTTTTTTATGTTAACTTATCGGAACTAATTAAAACTTTTCAATTGTGGTATTTCTTGTTAGGGATTTGTTTTTTAAAATTTTAAACTATTCTTTGAAGTTTATTTTTCAGTTTTATACTAATTATATGGAATTAGAATTAATTATTATTTGAAACGACGAGATGCAGCTGTACTACTTAACTCAGATTAGTATTACTTAAATACGTTGTTTAACTTTCTTGTATTACTTTCTGTATCACAATGCCTTTAAATAAGTTTATTAATTCAAAGCATACATTTGTTACATACAAGAAAATCATGCATTATATATTAAAGATTTTTGCTTATACCCGTGCAACTTTTATCTCTGATAAAAACTCAATTAAAAAAATCCCAGTTTTCATAATTACCTTTTAACCTGAGAAAACAATCAAAGTTTTCCGAAGAGGGTAATTACCTAAAAAATGAAATCTGTAATTACTTTGTCCTTTGTAGCATTGTCTAATTTTTAATTCTAAATAATTCGACAAACAAATGTCGTATTTTTTTTGTCGATTTCATAATAAATTAGAAGATATTAAAATACAGAGTATAACATTTAGGTGATAAAAAGCATAATGCATCAAAAAATAAAATAATAATTATTATGATTAAAAATTCTAAAAAGGTAATTAAATTTAGCCGTTCCTTAACACGCGAATATAAGAAATCTATATTATTTAGAGACGCATTGATAATACAATTTTTTCATTTTCTTTGCAACTTTAAAAACTCATTTCTAAATGTTAATGAAAATGTTGAAATAAGTTATCATGCTTAATTTGACTTTTTTTTTATTTGTACTGCAAACAAATGTATGCAATTCTGTTCGTGTGAGCAACATAAATAGTTGTTTTGGTTTTCCCGAGAAAAATAATTACTAATAAAAACATTTATGAACATTTTAGAAATTTTAAAATGATTAGAGCTTATATGAGTAATATTGTGTATGCATTATTTCATATGATGCTAGTTTACTAAATAAAGCAATGCCTTGTGAATTATAAATTTTTTAATGTAAAAGTTAAAAATGTTAACCTTAATTATAAAAAGTTTTTATTTACATTTAGATTATTCGGATATATTATTTAACAGGTTTTGACTGAATTTTATCTATAAAAACCGGACTTTATTTATCCATATTTTAATATTTTTATTTCAACATATTAATTGAAGCTATGTACTGAGTAATGGCTTTATTAAAATTTTATTACTTGCCATAGACAAAAAAGTTTTTTTGCGACACAGAAACTTAATATTTAAAAAAAAATCTAGCAATGTTTGAGTTATTTTTGGATAAAAATGTTTCTTTCCGACTTTTGTAAATGCGACGGTTGACTTTTCGAGGGTGGTATAGGAACTGAATACATTTTTTTATTCCTGGTAAATATTCTAAATATTCGCTATTTTAAATTATCAAAAAACAGTTGTATACATTAAAACTTGAGCTTAAGAAGCTGCAATGTGATTATGTTCTTCAAAATATGGAGGCAGAGTTTTACAACTGACTTGGAATGTAGAAACTTTTCACACCCGAATTGAAAAGCAAGATTCCTAGTTGTGATTGAAACGCATAGTATCTTCTAGAATCATTCGAAAATCTGGAAACTCCGCTTTTCCAAAGTGAAGCGATCCTCTTGTGAGTTAATCGGGGATAGATTTAAAATTGATTCCTGCACTGATGTCTAATATCAATATACTTTTGTAAAATAAATTATGCTTTTAAGAGTTCAGTGTGGCAAGGAAAGGCTTTGAAGAACCTAATTACTTTAAAATCCCATGTAACAAAGTCAAAAATCGAAATTACAGTAATTTTTTTAGTTTGGTATTTTGAGAAGTAATAAGCAATAGCTTTTAAGCAATACTTCACAACATACAAAAACCTTTTAATGTACTTTTCTATACAACTAGGATCAAACTGTAAAAATGGTTTTTAAAATGAAAAACTTGCAGAAACATCTTTTAACCAATAATACTTATTAATACACATATTAAAAACTAAATTTAGTACATTCTGAGAGAAATCAATATTATATTTTTATTTAATGTATCCCATAGCGTTTTAAAATATATAATATAAACATTAATATGCAAGCAAAAAATTATGTAGCTTCAGTTAATTTGTTGTTACAAAAATAAGTTTTACTAAATCTATTTTTAATCTTTTAAAGTTATTTTTCAGCATAAATAAAATAGTGAAGTGTAAAAAAACTGTTTATGCTTTGAAGTATTACTGTATATTTATTTTAAGTGAGATTTCCAGGCTCCACGATAGTAAACAAGTTTATCGTATAAGCTTAAAAATAATCTAGGTTTGCAATATGTTTCAAATATATCCTTTCCATAAGAAAAACTGTAATAAACGTTTTTATTGTTTCTCGTTTAAAATAGTCAATATTATCGCATAACAAGCATAAACACGTTAGAGATCATATAACTATTTAATACTTATTATCTTTCCCGGTTGTTACTATGGGTATTGGAACATATATTATAGTTTTTTAAAAAAAGTTTTCAGAGATTTTGAACGTTGACTTGTGTGGATAGTATAACTTTATTTTGTACAATAAAATACAATGGCTAGGATAAAATTTGAAAATATATAATTTTTTACATTTTGACATTTTGAATGATGATTGTTCCATAAAATGTTTATTTTGATGTTTAATTGTTAAATATGAGATTTCATGCGCATGTCGTAGTATATTTATACGTATTGCATTAGAATTGATGGTGAAATTTGATATTAAGTATATTGTTAATAGTTTCATTTCATTATTTTTTAATTTTATTGATATATCTCAAATTATTATAAAGGTTTTTAAGCTATTTTTTCTCCTGAAAAATAGCTACGATAGTTAAGTAATACAAATATTTTAAACTTAAGAGCAAACTTTAAGTGTAGTGCTTATTAATTCTTTTAAGGTTTGTTTAGAGTTTCAAACCTCTGTATTTATAAGGGAAAAGATAATGCTTTTAACATGGATTATTTTTTGTTCTTCTTATGAATTGAGTTAGTGGGGAAGTTGAGTTTTGAATTTCCCTTACTAAATTAGTAGCATAATACACATTGTTCAGAACGAAACAAAGTGATTCTTTTACACTTTAAAAATGTTCAGTTTTCGTTATGTTCACTTAAATAAAATTTGCATACTTGATAACTCAATAATTAAGATTCGTTGAATAAGCTTTATTTGGAACAGTAGCTACTAATATAATTGGACATCAAAAGTCAAAAATTAGAAAGCAAAAAGCTTTTGTACTACCGTATCAGGAAATATGCTTTAGAATCGCATTATAATAAATATCTACTGATTTACATATCATAGATGGAAATTTTTGGGTAGAGGAAATTTCATTATCACTTCTCAATCGCAATCCCATTAAATTTATTTTAAAGTTTTTAATGCTATTTGCAACATTGTTCCATATTTTTTCCCGAGTAATCTAATATTAAAGACCGCAGGATTAGTTTAATAAGTAGTTGAGCGATAGAATAAACACTCACCACATCCTCCATTTCATATCATTGGAAGCCTGAAAATGAGCCTATAATTAAAACGAAGGGAGACCGACCGAAAGAAAAAGTATAATTAAAGATTTTTAATTCCAAAGCTGAGCTTCAAAAGGTCCCGCTCTCCTTGTTCAATATTCATGATTCCGGGCGAGGAGAACGTGATACAGAAGCCAAATAAAAATGGTCGGTCCCCTGCGATCCGAAATGTTTCTTCTGTAGCAGTAAATCGCTTGTAGAAGAACGCCGTAAAGTACCCTGTAATCGAGTTCGGGACGGCCTAATCGGTTTTAAACTCTGCTGGATGGCTAATTTCATCCACTGCCAGCCCATGAAGAAAATTCAAAGAGGTTAGAAAACTGGAGTTAATTGAATACTGGGGAAGATCGAAATGGTGGAGAAATATGTTGCTCCTAACCGGGGAGATAACGCTCCTTTGGAACGCTAACGGAAATTATGTAATTTATGCGCTGGATAATTTGCCAGCGATGAGCAGGCAGGGATTTTTTGTACTTTTTTTATCTTCTCATCTGCCCTATTTATGCTGGTTCTCCGGTTTATTAAGCTAATTAGCATTATTTCCGTATATTACATGTATCTCTTCCCGGTGAAAATGTAATTAGCAACTCAAGAAAAGACATTCCAATACGGCTACTCACTCAAAACACACAGTGCGTGCAACGAAATTTGTTTAAATATGCATACATTATGCACGCAGGCCTTTTGTACAGGAGACGCAACCTCTCAACTAGGGGAAATAATTAATAATTCTGGGGAGCCCTGCTCTTAAAGCGATAGTTAATGAAACAGCCCTACCTATTCTAAATTCATATTCTATATATTTTCCATCAAATGTTACACTGAAAAATCAATTAGCCACCGTATTCAAAATAAGAAGCGGGGGTTAAAAATATGGATGGCTGTATCTTGTTCTGCATGTTTGCAGAGAGAGAAGGCTTCCGATTTCTCTTTGTTATGCTCAGAATCAATAAGGCTTAACAATATGATCATATGCAGAAACTCATGGTGGCATGTTGGATATGTCCGACCACTCATAACATAGGGACGAGCCGGATCAATTACGCTTGGCTGCGTTACTCTGTTGTTTGTTTTTAAGGGCGTCGTATGGAATGTGTTATTGATGACAAAGAAGAGGTTATTTCACTTTTTAGAAAATTATTGAAAGTGTGTAAATAAATCATAATTAATTGTGTTGTTTATATTACTAAGATATTTAGGCATGTTTTGATCTTGCTTCTGCGTATAGGTTTTGGAAACCTAAACTCAAACTCATTATTGTTAGATTTGAAACAAACTTTATTCAGTTTTCCTTCAAAACTACTCAGGTAATGGAATCTTTTGAGTTTAAAAGATTTATATTTGTGTTTTGAAGTAGTGGAGTCAATGATTTTGTTATTACAAATTTAAGATAATTTCCTTGAAATATATATTTAAGATATCAATTTACTTGTAGAGTACAAAAAAATTGTTCTAAAAATAAAGTTTTGTTATAAAAAATTGTACTTTTACAACATAAAAAAATAATTTTGCAGTTTGTCAATTAAAATGTACATGAAAGAAAGCAATTTTCCGTAACTTGAATTATTTTTCTTTAAAAATTAACTATTAAGATATATTTTTACAATCTGATTTTAATTTAGTTAAAATTTGATAGGTGTCATAGTTCCTGTTTTTTTACAGCTATGATATAGAAAGCAGGTCTTTGGTGACATTTGGTGATCGTAAAAAAATAACGGTGGCGTGCTATACATAAGTTGATTTTAAGTAGAATGGTCATCAGATGTATGCTGTTTCATTGCTTTGCAACTTAAAGCAAATCGCCAAATTAAGACCGTTCGCTGTATCATAAATGTTCCCTCTTTTTAAAAAAAATTACCTATATTTCCGAACATAGTTGAATCGCTGGCTAAATTTAGTTTTTAACAAGCATACAATAAGCACGAGTAAAATATTAAGTCTAGCAACTGGTTGAAAAAGGATTTAAAGATATATAGCGAAGAGGGTACTTTTATGTAGCCTCTTATAAAGTATATATGAAATACGTTATTTAGAAGTTCAGAGTTCAAAATATATTTCTTGAAAGCAATTTCTATACTCCTATAGCAGGATACGTTTGTATGAAGGATAGTCGATTTCAAATAAGGATTCTTAGAGTAACCTTTTGAACCTTTATAAATCATCCTAATAGGGCTTTCCAAGGGTTGTTATACGAATTCTTATTTGAAATATCTTGAGAGATAGAGTATTTGAGGAAAAATGTCGTATATCAGACAAAATTAACTATCTGAGAAATCACGGAAATATGCATAATTTTTAGGTCAATTGATCAGTGCAATTTTTAAATCTACTGATAAAACAGTTGTGCATATATAGGATTCAATAACCAGATTCATAACTTTCCCATGAAAAAAGTGCAATGGAAAAGAAAAATCTCGATTTTTGTTAAAAACAATCTTTCTGAAGATACGTTTATTTTCCACCCGCGATTGTATCTCCAGACCTATAAATATGATATAGGTAACATTATTATTTGATTTGAGAACATCTATAAACTTTTAATTCATGTTCATACTTATCTTCTCCAATTTGTATTTGTGACCCATTTTCCAAATGCCTGACATTAATCAATTGGTAAATAGTGCAATTACGTTTGTATAGGGCGACCGTAATTTTAGCATAATGAGTAAAAACTCATTAGAAATTTTTTTTGAATGAGTTTCAAATACATGAATAATATCAAGTGAATTAAACTGAGATTTTAACGTCATAATTATCCACATTAATAACTCTAACCGTTTCTAAGTACATTTAATGTGATTCGACGCTGCTAAATTACAATATTTAAATGATAATTCTTAGAGAAATTTATTTTTAATGTGTATATTCATACTTCTGCAGCTTGTATGTTAAAACGTGCTGTAATAAAATGTTAATAAATTAAATATGTATTTTTATCGTTAAAATGCAATTGTATCTATCTACAACGTAGAATTTTGAGAAATTTTAATGAATATATATGAACGAGAATTTTATTTTTATGCACATTCTTTTAAATTTTATTACCAATACCCAATACAGTTACAGTAATTTAAAATAGTTATATTAATAAACCTAAAGGTTTCATAAAATAAAATAATAAGTTTCATTTTCAAAATATGTTTATTCAGAGCATTAAAATAAACTCTATTTTTGTAACAGGATTAAACCCACGTATCTCGAGAAAAATTCTTCTTTTAAGTCTACCATAGAACAAGAATACAATTTTTAAAAATAATGCGATTTTAAAAAAATTGCTAAACGAAAACTACCACCGAAAAATTGAAACAAACTCGATATCATACTAATGAGATATATTTGAAAATAAAAAATTTTCAAATTTCTGATCAAAACAAGCCCGGTTTAATTAGCTACACCTTTTAAATCAAAAAGGTCGCTGTGCATTACGCGCGATATGAAAAAAAAGTAAATCACAAAGATACCAAGTGAAAAATTAAAAGGAGAAAAACACATTTTCCGAAAATGCAACCCGACTTTTCCTTCGGGATTCCCCTAAGTATGAAAAAACGGTCGAGAAACTAAAATGCATATTTTCTCCTGATTTGCACTGCTCGTTGTTTTTCTCTATAGATGTCAACTCAACACGTGAATAGATGTTGGCCACCAACCTTATCTGGCTCTCACTTGGTTTGTAACACCTGTAAGTAACACTACTCTGGTAATGGGTAACAGAGGTTTGAAAATATGGCAATGTTCGTGTGAAAACTAGCGCTTTTGTTATCAAAACTCATGGAAAGAAGTGTATTTAATTCATGTAGTGAGATATAAATATTAGTTGAACCCAAAAAATACCATTCTTGCTATTTTAAGTTTTTTTTAACTTTAAATTACTGTGTTTATAAACACATTATGTGAAAGCTAGTTTTCGCTATAGAGCTAAAAATCACTGCTGGGGCTAATAAAATAGTAAAATTGTTAGTATATACTACGCACGCTCATGTTAGTTTGAAATTTAAAATTTAAGAATTGAAAAATAAATTCATTAAGCTTTTCACTCTAACAAACTCCTACACATATATTGTTTATATAAACATTTTTATAAACATATTTTTCAAACAATTATGTTTTTAAAAGTATGATTTGCAAATAATTTTGAAAAAGTTTAACATTTGCTGAGGGGCACGTAAATGTTGTGGAATTTGAGGATCAGCAAAAAATATGCCATGAACACCTAAACAAGTTCTGTTTTTTGTAATTAAGAGTCTATTCTATTATTTTCTTTTATGCAAAATGCCTTCAATATTTACTGCTGAAAAAGATAGTTACAAGACCTCCAAAACCCTTGTACTTTTTTTTATGCAAATACACTCTTGGTACACCTCCCTAGGTGTTTGGATATCGGTATTTTTGAAAAGCTTGACAATTTTAATTTATAATAGGACAGTGGTAAAAAGAATATTTTTCTTAAATTAAATTGATAAGTGGTTTTTACGAAGGTCCATGTATGGTGTACCGCTGGAGTGAAGAGGATAAAAGCGTCGGTTACACTTTCTACAAACCAAGCATAGCTTTGCCAAGACAGCATTAACAAAGCTACGGTCCTTGACAAATCTGCCTCGCAGAGAAATGATGTAAGGACGGGAATGTAAAATGTTCCCGACCCTAGGGAATGAGGATATATAGGTACAGGAGTGTGGAGGGGAACTCGTCGTAGCGGAACTAGAGTACCTAGTCCGGCTTGTGCATTCTGGTAATGTAATGGTGATGACAGATCTACCGGAATCCTTCAGAAAAGAGGGAGGGGGAAAAAACGTCTCAAAGCTTGTCACAATCAACCAGCTTTTATTTTTCGGTTTTCTGTATTAATGGTCAGCAATTGTGATTTTCGGAAAAATACACGTTTTGCTTTTGTTTGGTATTTCCGTTGAGGACACGTTTTGCTTTTGTTTTGAGCTGCTGTTAGGGGAATTCTGCGCTCGGATTGCTGGATGAAAAGAAATAACGCAATTTAGAGACTTTTTGTAGTCCTTTGGAATTGCCCTCAGGTACGTTAGGTAACTGTTGCATTTTGTGAGAAAGCTGGGATTTTTTCGGATTGATTACAATGGATGAATTTGTGAAATTCAACTAGAAGGTTTTAATTATACGAATGGCATTTTTTTTATAGAGTTTCCATCCTGGAATTCTGCAAAAAGAAGTTTTTGAAAGCAATAACGTATATGGTTTCTTCAATATAGTATAGCATTTTTTATGCACTTTTTTGTTCATTGAATCCTCAAAAGTTTTTGTATAATAAAAATACATGTAATTTTGTTACTTTTCCAAGTTTGCAACGCTGTCATGCACCTCATATTGTTTAAAAAAATAGGATTTAGTTAATGACATACCATTAACACGTGTATTTGATATTTACTGCAAGGTTATAAAAGCTACACAAAATATGTTTTATGAGCTGATAGCTAAGCAATTCTTTAAATCCGGCTTATCGCTATTTCCTTCTATTTTTAGCTTGCTTTTCAGTTTCTAAATCACGCAAGAGTCTAGAGAAAGAAGAAATGGTTCGTGACGTTCCATGAAACATGTTGCTTAACGCATGTATCAGTTTTATTAATCTTGTAAAATAAAATAATTTTTTTCGAAGTTTCTACTAAAATATTTACACTGTATAAGAGAGAAAGCGAATAAAATTATGATTTTTTTTACATATTATACTAATTCTTTCTTTCTCTTAAAATATAATCTCTTTTTGGTGGACAAGGGTCCTGTTGGATATTGTGGAAAAAATTATTTTGTGTTGATTAACTTAAGGATTTAACTGTGGTTTTATATGAAAACTGGAATATTGTCATGAATGTAATTCACTAGTATAGAAGCAATTTTATAAACATAACAATTTTGCTAAACATTTTAAATAACTGTCAAACAATGTAAAGGATTTAAAAATAAAAGAATATTTTTTTGTATAAATGTTTTTTAATAACTGTGTGTAAAATAAACTTTCCATGCGTTGGGATAAAACAAATTATACAACTCGACATAAAAATAAAACTTAGGTATCAATCTATTATAAAATATAATATTTAAATTTCTAAATGGAGCAGTTATACTAATTGAAGGTAAAACCATATTAAAGTTATAATTGAAATAATTTTGTTTCCATAACAAAACAATTGAAATCCCGGGTAAAATTTATTTGTTTATTTATCCGCATTTATTCAAGACATGACGTTTCATGTTTTGAATAGGTACTGTTTAACATAATTCCATTTTAAGGAAACATTTATGTCGCAAAAATACTGCATAAGAGTAATTTTCATGCAAAAATCGTCAAATACATTACCGAAGTAATCAAATATTTAGGTTTTATTGAGAGTAGCAGCCATTCCAAATCCCAAAATTAGAAATCCATGGCATGTTACAGTGTCTCTTCTCTATTACAAACCGCAAAAGAAGCACGTGCCTAATTCAGTATGACGTAAACCTAATCGACTTTGCCACAATCGTTAGGAAACGATTTTGGCATTTTGCTGTGTTACTTTGAGAAAGTTGTTAAGTACTGTCTGGTCACTTGGTTTTAAATAATGAGGTGGGCTTGTGTTAAGTATTGAGTTATTGAAATAATTAACGAGCTGTGTTAAATATTGAAATATGCCAGAAATATTCAACCGGAGGAATTTACAAACTAAATATTTTCACGCACAAAGAAGGCTTATAAGTAAATTGCAAACAATAATGCCAGTTAAAAAAAATTACCTTTGTATTAAAACGAAAAAAAGTTTGTAAAAACATTTTGGACCTAAAGACAGGATAGTATAAATAAAAAAATATAGATTATACTAGCATCACTACTAAAAAACCTTTTATTTTAATACAAATTTTGAGAGCTATTTGCATAAAAATCTTGAAATATAAAAATACATTTTTTAATTACCTCGTATTCGACTGCCTGGCTTAAGTTTAGTGGTCTCCAAGTCAACGAATAATTCTGACCCCAGACATGAAACCACTTTTAATACAAAACCTCTGTGTCATTGGTTTGCTAAAATGGATATACTGTAAAAAAAACTGTTGTGTTTACAGTTAAATACCATATTTTTTACAGTTAAAAACTGTTCTTTAGAAAAATAGTTTATAACTGTTTTTATCTTCGTTAACATGACGTCACACTCACAACCCATCAAATGCACCTGCCCTTCTGAGAAATTTGAAGACGTGCAAATAGTCACGTGATTGAGATCATCGTTCTGATTCATTCCCGCGCATTGGGTTTCTGTAGCGTTAATGTTTATTAACAGTAACTCTAATTTAGTTGTATTAACTGTATTTGTAACCGTGTGGCGGTCACCACAAATACCCAATACTAGCCCTGGCGACCGAGGAATTACTTTATCGTAGACGGTACAGTATTGGGCTCGCACGCAAGAGGTTCTTGGATCAAAACTGGGCCCAGTCCATACATCTTCCAAGAACCGCTTGCGTACGAGCCCAATACTGAACCGTCTGCGACAAAGTAATTACTCGGTCGCGAGGGGCTAGTATTGGGTATTTTATTTTAGCAGGAGAAACTGTTAAATTAACAGGGAAAATCTGAAATTTCAACAAGGAAAAACTATTAAATTAACAGTTTTCCCTGCTAAATTAACAGTTTCTCCCTGTTAAAATTACAGTTTTCCTGTAAAAACAATTACAGTTTTAAACTGTGAAAAAACATTTATTAACTGGCGTCAAAGTTGACAGTTTTTAACTGTAAAAACAACAGTTTTTTTACAGTGTAGTTTTCCCTGTTAAAAGCGTTCGGTGGTGTTTTATTATGACAAAAAGCAGATAGTTTAAAAACAAACCAAAAGGAGTAAAAAACGTGAACACTAATTCCTAAGCCCATTTTGCTCAAAATCAGAAAACAAAGCGCCAGATACAGCTTTATGAAACCATAACAACGATTTAATGTGGAAAACGAATGAAGAATTTTTTCTTATTCCTGACATTTCCTCGTTGATCTCAACTTTCTTGTTTCCACCCAACACCAGTGAGAAACATTAAAAACCCGTTATCTTGTTTTACTTTCATGTTCCTTTTTTAATTTTTGTGGCTAGTATTAATATTTCTTCCTGGAGATTTCGTTACTTGCAGGTAAATAGTAGAAGTAAGTCGTTTTTTATTCAAATTACATTTACATCAGTTTAATAAAAAAATACATTACGGGACGTGATATTGTTGGATAAGTCACCAATTTTTGAATCGATTGTGATATGATGTATGGAATATATTTTTGCATTTGTATTTATTATATTTTCAAAAAAATGCTAAAGCTTTCTAATGCTGAAATAAACATTGCGAATTCATGCAATAGTAAAAATGAATGGATGGATTATTTCTATGTTACTTGTTTATTAGTTTGCAATAATTTTTATTATGTGGTATAGTTTATTTTAAATTGAATTTTTAATAAAAATAATTGAAATGTATAACTCTAAAGTACAGTAATGAAATAATGTCACATACTAGAAGTCTTTATACTTATTATTTGATATAATTTTAGTTGTAACAGTTTATTAAATGTTTTTGGACTTTTAAACTTTATTTTGAGAATAGGATTGTTCATACGGGAATTCTTCTAATATTCATTTTTAAAAGATGTACGTGACTGATGACTGAGTTTATTATGAACACAAATTATCTACAAATATTGTTAGTAATCAATTAAATTTATCCTAACAAAATGTTGTGTATTTATTGTTATTGTTAGTCAACTATTAAAGATTTTGGGAACATTGATAATTAAAAGGTCATAATTTCAAAATGCTTTACTGATTTCAAATCCGATAGTTTTCGTAAAAATTATCTTCAAAAGCAAGTTTCTTACATCCTAACTATGAATTTGTATTTTAAAATTATATTTATTTAGTAATGGAATTCATAAAAATGATGTGCAATTCTAAGGGTCCCTGTATCTGTAACGAGTAGACGTTATGAGTCTTAAAATATGCATTTATTTTAATTAGTATCATAATTTATATATTCCTCTGATTTTTTTTTTATTTCCTCAATTTTGAGTTTCATTCCTCTTTTGAAGCTTGTATTACACCCTCTTTTGAAAAAAAAAACTTCTTTTGAAACTTATAAATTTACCTCATCAAAGGTAAGTACTATATACATCACAAGTACGCGGTAAAGTGACGTCTGTCTTATTCATTTAACATAGCAGAAGTGCCACTTCCTCAAGTACTATGCTACATATACAGTACAAAATTCACTGTATCATTTGAGCTTAGCAAACATCCGCGCATTAGCGATTTGGCGAACAACTAAGAAAAAAAAAAAACAGTGGATTTTGAATGTATAAATGACTCTAAGGATTTAAATTTACAAAAAAATCCTTGCATGAAAAGTAGCTGCCCTCTCGTTAGTTGTAACTCAGCTAATTAAAATACGCCAAGTTATTCAAATGGAGTGCGTGATTTTCTTTTCGAGTGCACCCCTCAAATCTACTTGTTGACTGCCTTTGATAATTTTATCAGTTTTGGCTTTGTATTGCTGAATTTGGCGATGAATGAAGAACCTTTGAAAGGTATTATTTTTTTAAAGTTTAACAGTGATTTAAAAAAAGGGTGTGCTTGAAGCTTTTTCAAATGAGGATTTCTTATAGAATTAATAAATTGTTTCGTTTCAAGTTTTTCTAGGAATTAAACTTGAAATTGAGAACATTAAGCAATAAAGATAATTATTTTTATTCTTTTAACGTTGGGATGACAAATAAAAAAATCACAGTGGTTTCAAATTGCAAGGCTCGTCGTCAATAGTCTTTGAGTAGCTCTAGTGTGACGTTATTTCAACCAAACCAAATAAAAAAATATAAGCAGCACATAATTTTTAATTAATTGTTTTTAATTAAATGTTTGGAGAAACTGTACAAAATCCATCAAACGTTTATCAATGAAATTTAAAATATATATTTAGTTTCGTGACCGGAATGGATAAACTTAATCATTCGAATGATGGTACTTTTGCACTCATTTCATACACAAACCCAACGTATTTGATGAATACAATTTTTCAAAGTAGGATGAACTTTCAATGATTCAGATGCCAATTAAATGTAATTTTTTTAATGAAAAGACAAACACAAACTGCGATTGTACAAAAGTTATATACATTACTATTTAATATCAGATATAAGAAGCAGATTGGAAGGCGGCACGTTTGTATTTATTCTGCAAATATGATGAAACAAGTAGATTTTTATTTTGCAAATTCGGGTGTATTTTCAAAGGTTCAGATACCAATTACATTTAATTTTGTGTAATAAAATTACAAATACAAAATACTATTGTATAAAAGGTGTGTATTAATATATAACATCTGGGGTATAAGAAGCAGTTTGAAAGGTAGGATATTTGTATGGTTTGTTTATAAATTTAGAGATTGGCCAAATTTGGCGTTTTTAGGATTGGCGATATTCGATGGTCCTACCCTTCTCCTCGTTATTACGTTACCATATCATCGCTTAGCAATGAGCTCATTTCCCACGAATGAATAGGCATAGTACAAATATGCATTATTCATAACCACTTAATCTTATTTATTCTCTTTAAAGAAAGCCGACAGAGTAGACTCCAAATCTGCTCAGTATCCTGCGTAGGAAGCTACCTACTAAACAAAGTGATAATAATAGTTGCTGCTTTGATTACTCTTTTTGAAAGATTTTTTTACAATGTTTTGAGCAAAATGTACTAGCCTACCATAAGGGTTGAGCCAATACGCTTCAAAATCGGATGGTATAGATGGCAATAAAAGAAATGGGATACTTAGAAGCAAATTGGTTTAACCTTCGTTGAGGGTTGCTTTATTCTGCTTTTAAACACCTCACGTAATCCCAAGCATAGAAGAAAGTGGTGTATCAACAAATAAAAATCTGTCAAAGAGCTTAGAGAGTTTACTTTGAAATGCATAGAAAAAAAATATTTTTAGCTTTTCGTACATGGGTTTTGCTCATGTAAGGAATAGTTGGCTTAGATATGCTTAGAAAACAAACTACACATTTATTTTGGATCCTTTTCGTTGTTCGACTCAAAGATTAGGGTAATCTTTCTTCGGCTTTCCTTGAGTCATTAAATATTTAGTTGGTTAAAATAATGGAAAAGTCTTTTCTGTTAGGGTTGGATTGATTTTAAAAGTTATTTTCATCTGATGCAAAAAGTTTGTGGAGATTTTTAGAGAAGATTAAGGCGCTGTGTTCGTGGTTAATACACTTTTTTTAGATAAAATTATTTTGTTTATTAAATATAGGATCTTATTTTTTGCTTTGGACTCGAAATGAAAGTACCAAAAACACCAACAATAATTATCGTATTTTGCGATGATGCATCAAAATACAAAATTAATTACTTAATTTATTTAATTGCATTAATTGAAAAACGTACAATAATAATTTTATTAAAAATTTGATATTATTTTGTTAATCGTAACAAAAAGTTGTACTAGAAATTAATGACACAGTAAGAAGTTATAAAAGTTTTCCGTAGTATTTTGTAAATTTATTTTAATTTTCAAACTGTTTATGTTTCAAACTCATTATTTCAACACGTCATTTCAATTTGCCTATTTTAACTCGTCATTTTTAACTTTTTTCATCTACAGAATACTAAAATGTTCTCCAAATTTTTCTAAATGATGATATTGTTTGGATAAAAAAATACATTTGTGTTATTTTGTGTGCATTATACTGTTTAAAAAAATTCGTAATTTTTATTTCGAACTTATAATCAGCTATTTTGTATTACATTAAATGTTGAAAAGAACCGCGTAAAAATGATACTTCTAATAAAATTCTAAATTAATTTATTCTTCTAAAAATTGTAACTGCAATTTGATTTTTTTAATATTTTTTTCACATTTTAATTTTTATAAAATATTTTTCAAAATATATTGCAGAAATTTTAGCTCCATGAATGTCGTTTCATCCCAGAGAATGTTTTATGAAATCATTTTACTATTAAAAAGATTCAAGTTGAATTTCGGAACGTTTAGGTTAGTTTTGAATTATTGTCGCACTAGAGCTAGAATTTTGGAACGGATAATCAAATCTACAAATTTATTTTATTTATTTCTAATCGATGCGCTTATAAAAAGTTCAATAATATGACTGATTAGAGAATTTTAGTTTATTATTAGAATTTAGTTATGGTGATTTAGTTATGATGAATTTAGTTATGATTAGTGTTATTATAAAAATACTCAAAATTTAAATTCGCAACAACACTAATAACTATTTGTTTTTAAAAAAAATATTAAAATAAAATTAAATTTTAATTAATAATAAATGTCCTGTAAAAATACCATCGGAAAATGTTTCTGTTTATAAAATTCTTTTTCTAAAAGTTAAAATAATCTCTAAGTATTCCGCATTAAAATATCCGATCTCCGTTTGAGTCTTCGTCGAGCCTCTAAGGTATCTGCGATACATCAATAACACCAAAGCACAGAATACGGTCTTCTGTGTTACCGTCCCATTCTTTTTCTACCGTCGGTCGGCAACCCTTGTCATGTTTGTGCCCGACCTTTGTATTGAGGATAGGGAAAAGATCCCGCCGACATTCCAATACAAAGCATGATTACGGAAGCGTGGCATTCCGCTTTATGAATGAATTGGGGGGATAGAATCTGATATATCTCTCAAACAAAGAGTTGTCTTGATCTGTAGCTATGAGTGTATATCTAACAAAACTGTCGAAAATTTGAGCCGTTGTATTGGATCAAAAGTAGAGAGCTTTGACTATAAAATATTCCACAATATTTTGTTTGTTTGGGATATCTATATTGCGGGTCTGTTTAAGCGCGATCGTGATAATTTTGTTTGTATGACGTTATATGGAATATGGATGACATATTTGGGAGAAAAGGGTTTATTTTTATGTCGGTTCATATTGTTTGTAGATATGCAATGGTTAGTAAATTAATATTGACAATAAATTTCACAAAAAAAAGATAAATAGAGATTTAGTTATTACTTTATTATATGTATTACTACTAAAGTAAATTAATTTTTATTAATAAAAAATATTTAAAAATAAGATTAGCTTTGGATACGTATCTTCATACTACATTTAACAAAGAAATACAACTTAATCAGTCTAACTTGTTTCTAGCAAGCAATTACTTTACGAGAACCTGGACTACCGAGGGAAGTAAGAATATTTGTTTGGCCCCATGTTAAGTCTATGGAAAGAAAATCGCTTTTTACGAGCAAGCCTCCGATTTAGCGAGGAATATTTCTTTGTTTTTACTACCCCAATATCTTATAAGCGTTTTTAATGTGAAAAATCCACTTCACCACCTTTTCGGAAAAATTAATTTCAAAACACTTTAATCAGAAAAATGATCAAAAATCCAGATCAACAGGTGAGTTTCATTGTATTGCCGCAGAAAGAGGGAGAGGAGGGAGGAGAAATATAATCAGAATAACTGATTCGTAAGGGTATATAGACTACGCGCTGTAAATTGTAAGGCGAAACGTAAAAATTTGTAATTGATCTAGATAGATGTGTGTGTAGTACGGAAGTTGGATGAAGGTGTTAAAAACGTCGATCTTTCGAAAGCATATATTTTGCTTCATATACTGTACAAAATGTTTTTCCTCGACAAAATGTTGATTACGAGCACTAGGAATCACCTAAACCCGAGTTTGACTGATTTTTTTGTATTTTATAATATTGAATTTTTTTATACCTTACATTTTGAAAAAATTCTTTAAATGTGTTAAACATATTTTTTTAAGAAAGTACGTGATTAACATAAAAATGTTAGGTCATAAAAATTGAAATGTTTATTTAAAAACATAACTTACTCTACTTCTACAATACAAACGTATTTATATGGTAAAATGAAAAAAAATATGGAAATAAATACTTCTCTTCTGTAAAATACTATTTAAAATCCCAGCTTATACATTTAGGACATTATGTTTGATCAATGTGGATAGCTTGGCTTTATTGTATCTCAAAAGTTTGTATAGCAGGGTTACACTACAGTTTCGAAGTATAAAGGGAATGTAAAGGCTTAAGAAGTCGCCAAACAACAGGATAATTGGTTCTATTTTCAAATATTAAATAAAAGTTGGTTGAATTATTGAACTTGAATTATTGAAGGCAGTTTCATGTCTTTATCTATCAATGTTAAAGGTTAATATTTATACAGTAGATTTTACATTTAAAATGACAAATTTATTTATTTGGATTCTATGATTAAAACATGGCATTAAAAATGTAATCAAGTTTTGTACAACTAAATTATAATTAAGGCTGCGTTTAATTATCAGTTAAAAGTTCATCACATACTTAGTTTCAAACATAAATATATTTTTACAGATTGGTAGGTTATCTATTAAATGCGCATTGTGAATAATTGTTTGATGTTAATAATTGTTTGAAATAAATTTTAATTTCTAACTTATAAAACAATATAAATCGAAGAGAGTAATTTGTTTAATAATTATCTGGAATAATATCTTCACGGTTTATCAAAGTATAGTGAGTCAAATTTATTAATTTTTATTTGTTAGATACGTATGTGCTTCCAAACTATAAGAAAATGTATCTTTTTAGTAAATTCAAATGGAAACGGAAAGATTTTCTTAGATATTGAATAATGTAGGTTTTTACTTACGAAATTTGACAAAACAACTGACATATTTTTGAAATTAAAATTAGAATACCAATGATTGACAAAACAACGTACAGAAATTTGTAAAAACAATACAAAATCTCTAGATCGATGAACTATAGGTATTATTAATCCATCTACAGAACAATACTAACTTACGGACACATGTGAAATTCCTATTTCTATTTTAATCAGCATGCCGCCGTCTCGTTCCATAACTTATCAGCACTAATCTCCAAATCACCTCGTGCAAGATTCATTAGAAAGATTTTCCGACTGCATTTTGAATTTGGCAGCTAAGTCCCGATCTCGCTAGGGACCACGCCACGCCGCATGCTGCCGATCTCAAAGTGGCAACCCCGGAGCAAGGGACGGCGGACTAGACAATGCCGGCCTCGTAATTCCTCCGGCATTGTCGAGGACCGCTCCAAGTACCCAACCCGCAAGGGATATTTGGTCCTCGACATTCGAAAAGAGGATTTCGAGTTTCGAATTTTCCGTCACACACATAAAAGAGGCTTAGCGATTGGCGATTATGTACCCTATCCACTTCAGCTATGCGTCTCTTTAGGCAGCGTCGAGTACTAGGGTAGATATCTACTTGGGATGGGATGGAAAAATTGTAAATGTTGTGCACATTCTATTGGCATATTTAAGGTTGTGGGGGGAAGGAGAGAGTCAGATGTAACATGTTGTTGGTTTGATTTAAAGCAAAATGTTGCATTGCGCCTCACCAGGGTATTTATGGTTTTAGTAGGGAACATTTGCCTCGTAGCTTGCTTCAAAGCACTCTAACCAGTCAAAGCACTTTAATTTTCAATCTATTTTTAATTTTGGTAGTGATTAGAGAAAGAAAAATATTATTATAGATTTTGTCCACTTGGCTAAGCTTTTTTTTCCAATCACGTTGCACAATGACGATTTCTATAGAACTGAGCTTATGATGCATTTGCGTAACAATCTGTGTTTCAAAAACCTTTCGATCCAATAGTGCCTTGGTTAACATGTATTGAAACACCAAATAAAATGTTATGCATGTCTTAAATAAACAATTTTTTTTTTTTTTTTTTTGGGGTTAAGCATGTTTTTTACTCAAAAATCAATGTTGGTTGTTAATCGTCCAAAAACACAATGTTCAAGAACTAGTTGGATTGTACTATTTTTACAAGTAACTTTTTAAATCTTATATTTTTTTACTCAATGGCAGTCAAGTGTTTGATACAGCTATTTCAAACCAATGGTGCCTTTAGAAGATATCTATATGCTGCTTTTCGATTCCTACAAGAGTTGGACTGCCTTTCCTCTTTTGATAGGCTTCCATTGAATCTTTGCATTTTAAAACGACCTATTCCCCGGTTTGATAGAACACGATTAATATTTCAAATGGAATTAAATTTACATACACGAGAATTATTGATTCCGGATATGGCAACAAGGCTTTGGTTAATATCTTTCAAAATTGAAAGAGTTTCCGCCTACCTGGAATTGAAGACTTAGAAAAGGCACCTTTAGAGATGATAATTATCATGCTCTTCTAGGATAATTTGGATGGACACATGTTTGTTTCCAATCAGATCTTTGAATGTTAATTTATCCAAGTTTAACTATTAATTAATATTATGATGTAGGAATTTATTTGAAGTAAAATTAGTCTATACATATGGCATTTGTACAAAGGATAAACATTTACCTTTTATGAAAGTTTATATAGTTAATTTCTGACTTTAATCATGATTAAAAATTCCTTTTGAAAATTTTGAATATAACATCGTTAATTACTTATAAACACCTATTATACATTATTAAATTTTCTTTTACATATATTTCAGAAATGATACTTTTTTAATGTGCATTATTAATAAGGAACTTTCTATAATTATAAACATTTTTGACTTTTTCAATAATGTAGAATAAAGTGCAGCACATTTTTTCAGTGTATTATTAAAAAAATCCTCTTACATACTGCACAAGTGGTACAGTCGGGAGGCGAAGTAATCTCAGCCTTTCTGCAAGTATTCGCAGCATTGATTTCCCATTTTTGGTGTTCCGAATATTGAAACCGTGAAATACTCATGACATCATAAAGCTTTATGTTAGGCTCGTCTTTTATGCGCAAAAAATTGGGGAAGATGAGAAAATGTTTGAAGAACTATGGTTACATTTTTTATATAAAAATATTATGAATTTTCAAAAGCAGTAAAACATCTTATTCAGTCATAAATTTAATGTATAAATATATATAGAACTACGCGTATAAGATAAATATGTTTATAAATACACGATGATAGACAAATATATTTAAACTCGAATCTTTAAGGTAAGTTTTTTTAATAAATTTCATTTGAATGAGTACTACAAATTGTTTAGTAAGTATTTGTTCAAATTAGCTTTCTTGCCTTCCTACGTAATTTTTTGCAGCTATGCAAACCAATCACACATTAACTCAGTTTGCTAAAAAAATTAAATCTAATTTATTAACTATTTTTAAGCATGAAAATGAAATTTTGGAAACTTAAATGATTCATGAAAACTGATTGCAATGTGTGTGTAATTTAAAATATAAAATAAGTACAATTTTATAGAAAAATAAGTTTAATTAAGTAAATTTATAATCTAAGTTTCCGTTAATCCTTTTAAAAGTCTTAAACCCTCTTATAATGTATTACAAATAGCTTAGGAACAAAATAGATTTCACACAATTTGACTATGCAATTAATAAAATTTCGAATTCAAAAGTGTTACCCAGAAGCTCTATAGAAATAATAAAACAAAATTAGGATTTTTATCATTTATAGTGAACATCTTATTTTTTAAAAGTCGTTTTAATAGAAATACGTTATACTAATTGATCGATTAGCTGCAAATAGCTGCAGGTTAAATTTCGAACCTTCAATAAAATCAAAAATTTGCAGTGGGAAGCATTTGAACATTTTCGCCCCAGAGGCACGAAGCGAAAAGTGCCAAAATGCAAAATTCGCGTAAGAGTAACTTTCAGCGGCCCGAAGGCGTCATTGCATCGTTGACTTCACACCGAACTATGCATCTTCTAATATAAGAACTGCTGTATGCCAGTAAACAATGAAATAATGCAGGAAATTTAAGTATCTTTATTGAATTTGAGAGTAAAATAATAAATTTTACAAGAATGTGCATTTTTTGCCGTATTTATTTGTATTTTGTAGGATTTTTTTAACTTTATGCTTAATGATAAGATGCAATGAGAACATTGTTTAAGTAATTTTAGTGAATGATATACAGGGTGGCAATTTTAAAAGAGGTCTTAAAACAATTAACTTATTGATGATTGGGGCCTATTTTAAAATTGTCTCTCATTCTAACTTTATCAATTTATTGACTAAGATATTAATTGAACTACAAAAAATATAAGTAATTCAGTTTTAAATTAAGATAAATCAATTTGTTCTGTGTTTAGGTATCTATAATAAACAACGTTTTACCAGAAATACTTTTTTTATTAAAATGATCTTTTATTTTTTTTAATATATGTTCCAAAATAGAAGAATTGTAATAAGAGATATCTATAGTTAGAAAATTTTCCAGTATACACAATTCTATAACCCTAATTTTTTTTAAACAATTGATCTGCTGTAAACTTACAAAACTATATGTCATGCATTTTCGTTCAATAAAAAACTAAAAACCACCGATATTTTTTGTTATTTGCACTTTAACAATTATTTGGACAATACATTTGGTGGTTTATCAATTTTATATTGTTAACAACTGCTGATGCAAATCTTAACATTATCTTATATTTGAGTAGGGATTTTGTTTAATTAAACGTAACCTAAAATATTTCTTTGTTCTGTTTCTTACAAATTTCTTTTTAAATTTATTCATATCATTTAAAGTAACAACTATTTAATGTAAACATATTTTGTTATTTTTCTATACTTTAGTTTATAGAGTTCCCCATTTACTAAAAACCACGATATTGAACATATTTACAGTTTCCCACTTTTATTTAAAAGTGTTTAGTACTCTTAACTGGAGTTATCAGCAGAAATAATTTACCTAAATGGAATAATTGCTTGTTTAAAGATCATGCACAAGTTATTTATTATTTACTTATTTTATCCTCAGCACTCAAAGATACCACTGTTTTACTTCTTTCAAATCTGTCTTAGTAAAAAACAACAGAAAATGTCAAGTTTTAGTTAATTTGGATACCAGCCTTTTCTACTAATGTGCAGAAGTAATGACAGCATTTCATGATGAATGAAAGGTTAAAATTTTCCAGTTAACTAATATTAATTGTCTGTATTAGTTATGACTTAATTACTTATCTGTTGTATTTAACGTTTACTAAAGACATAAAGTATCTAAAAGTACAAAAAGATAGTTTACGCAAAGATTTTTCATTTATTTAAATTAGGGTAGCAATTTTTCTATGCTGTTGGTAACATTAGTAATTTAAGGATCTAGTTGCCAAACTCGCATTTTAAAAAGTGTAACTAAGATATAGGGTCCGCCTCGTTCATTGTCGATTTTGTCCAATAGAATTTAGGATCGTTAAAAGTTCCCAACAAACTCGCCGAACCCTAAATTTAAGTTATACTTTGCGAAATGGGAGTTTTACAACTAGGCCCTTCACTTGTTTCGCAAAATTATGAAGCATTTTCTTTTTCAAAGATTTCATATAACTATTAATTCAAAAGGATTATACATTATAACACTTTGGTGTAACTTTACGATATGATTATTTGGTGAAACTTTACTCAAGTTTACGAGTAAGCCAACTGAACTCTAAATATGTGAGGAACGTCACAATACGCTGTTTAACCTCGTGTAACCTTCCGCACACACACAGAATCCAAGTGCATACGCAATTATAAAAGCTGTAAAGCAAAAATGATTTTGAAAAAATTGCCGGTTTTGTCAAGTCCGTATTGAGTAGTCATTAAAGCAGCGCTCTTGTGATCAAATGATTCCAATATTTATCATGGTCTAAGGAATATCTTTGATTTAAGCATAATACTTTAAAAAGTAACCTAAAATATCGCTAAAAATTTCACTTGCATTTATAACGTTTATAATAGCAAAATCAGTTAAATTGTTAAATTCCGTCTTAAATTTGGAGGTAACTTCTGTGCCACTTGTTATTTTACTCAGTTTGAGATGTAACATTTAAGGCTAAATCTTACAATACATCGTTACATCCTACGTTGTATCTTACATTAACCTTACCCTGTTTTTGTAGTGTAACGTTACTCAGCTTTGGTGTAAGTTTACACCACTTTATGTTTGAATGTTACTCCATAACACCGTAGGCAGTACTTGCTGCTAAACCTTTTACGGAGCAACAGCACACTAAAGATTTTAAAGTGTACTTTAGACATGCAGTTTAACTTTCATTTTGTGTTTTAATAATTCAATATTTGTCAAATACTTTAGATTGAATTTTTTTTATTCATTTGGTTATTTCAATTATTAAGCTAATTAACGTTATTAGTCAATTTAAAATAGTATAAAGTATTCTGTAAAGTTTAATTACATTTTGCAACAAATGTTAATATAACATTATTTTATAAATTAATTTTAAAAAAACCGTAAATTAATTAATAAAATAGTTTATTCCATAAGTTTTCGCTTTGATAAAAGGTGTCATTTAAATAATTTGATTTTCAATAAGACAATAATAATATATGTTGTCAGCCAAATAAGAAAATAACACTTTAACGCATTTAAATAACCTTCATATCTAATTACCAAAAGCAAAACCTATAAAAACTTTAATAGTGTATTCGGCGGAGTCATTTAAGTAACTATACATTACTTTAATACCATCACCTTAAAAACTCATCGTACAGGAAAGTCGAAACCACTTAACAGTTTTTTTCCCCAACTACTTTATATAGCTGTGGTAAAGTTCCGAGATTTTAATACCCACAGCCATCAAACACACAGGCTGATTAAAAATATTTTTTGCTTCTGGGAGATAAAGTTTCTAAACAGTGTTTGTCCTTATATTAAGAAAGAGCGTTCGAAGATAATGTTTTAATTTAACCGGGGTTTTCGAAGTTGCCCGTGATTTCTCCCTAGGATTTTGACTCTTGCCCAAAACCATTAACAACCCCTTCTTCGTGTCATTAATCAAGACTTGCGACGAATAGTCATGCTTTGCTTGGTCAGGGGAGCGTGTAAAAATTGAACGGGGGTGCACTCGCTTAGTTAAAACTATTATTTACTTTACATTTTTAAGAGAGACTGCTGACTTTGATATTGAATTGTTATGTTATGATTCTGCTACGCGTCAAAACCAAATTTTAATATTAATATTAAAGTTGAAAATAAAGTGCATAACTGAAGAGCTTAGTGGAAGTGACATTTTTGAAAATATTGAGATTTTTGTGTCAATGAACATATTACTAATTTCTTTAATGATGACAAGTTTCTTCTTTTACATAAACTTAAAGTTTAGTATATTTTTTTGGTTTGCAAGTAACATTTTCAACAGATTCGAGTGCAAACTAAAAACTTTAAAATCATTGTCTCGTTTTCACTTTTTTGTCACTTAGCAGGTTCTTCCACTAAGCTCTTCAATTAAGAGCGTTGTGTAAAAATACTGTGATCAAAGTAGAAACAGAACAAGCATTACACCAAAATAAAAGGACAATTAATTGAATTAAAGTTAACTACAGACAGTACATACAGATTTAGCAATATATATCTTTAATGAAACTTACATAATTTAAGTAGATATTAATTACTACCGTACAAGGGCCAAACTGCCCTGGCGGGTCAGTAAACGACGGAAATTTTATACTGTCCTAAGACTTAAATATAGATTAAGAAGAATATGCAGTCGATTTCAAGCAAGAAAAATTGCAGTAGCTTTTCATTTGTCATTTAAGGCAGAAAAGATCGATTTCGGTTGATTAGGAGTAATGATAAGTAATCGAAAGAAAGTGCATTAAGTTCCTGCTAACTAATCAAAGCCCTATCAAATAATAACACTTAGTAAATCACAGTTTACCGTAAAGTGACGTAATTTTGTACAGTCAAATATAAACGGGCTTTCGCATATTGTACTTTGTATTTCAAGTAGTTAAAATAACAAGCATTTGTTTTATCATTATAAAGTACGTAAACTCATTAAAGCCTGAATTATTTTATTACTATTAATTTTCAACAATTTCAATAACACAAAAAATACCAGACTGCTAACAAAATCTGTTATGGGTAGTTTTAACTATTACAAAAAGTACCAGTGCAAAACAGAAATGATTTACTATAACTGGAGAACAAAAAAATATTTTATTGTCGCAGCATACTGTTTTTTTTATGTGACCATATGGTAACGATAAGCTTCAATGGGATTCCTCTTGCAGTAAAGAATAAATTAGAATTCATTTAACCTTTTTAAACATGGTTTAGTTATATGCTTTAATTTCATATTTTAATCAAAAGTTGTAATCAATCATACAATTGAAATAAAATTACGCAGTTAAGCTAGGAAAAAAGCTATAAAAATTTACTTTTATCTTTATTTATGATAAATTTTAGCCCAAACAGCTATTTTTTCTTCTAAAAATTGTAAAATTACCTAACATTTTATATGATGAATCTAGTTGCAAAAATTACATTTTCCAAAATATGACTAGAGTATATGGTCCGGTTTGTTCATTGACGATCGTAAATTCGATTAGGTAAAATCGCCAATGGAATTGCCGGACCTTATATCTTAGTTATGCTTTGGAGAATGCGAGTTTTGCAAATAGACTCTTCATGCTACACATCTAATTCAAACTAAAAAAATACGTAATCAAACTTCGATTGAGTTTAAGCTGAATTTGAGCTTCTATCTCTTTCAAGTTTAGATAACATATCTAAAATCTCACATAATAATTTATTTCTAATGCAAAGGAATATTGGTCCTAAGATTTCTAGCTAGAATGCTCAACTGTAATACAAATCCGCCCAACAAGATCCAACAAATAACTGCGTTAAAATCTATCACAGCGCATTTAATAATTTCTGTCCCATAAGTGTTTTTCACTGCTGCAAGGCAACATGCAACACAAAACCACATTTACAGAAAAGGAATGGACGGAAACGTGCTCTGGGATTACGGGAATAGATGTAAGAAAGTATCGAAGCTGGGAAGAAATAGTTGGAATTGACATTTTACCGAATTTTTTTTTATTTGTTGCGGATTAAAAAATATATTTAAAAAATAAAATTTCTAATGTTGTTTCTTTTTAAAAATTAATGAAAATAAAAGTTTTAAGATAAATTTTTTTTATTCTAGTATATTTTATTTATAGAAAAGTTTTCATTAAAAATAGATGTTCCATCATTTCCCCAAAATTGGACATTAATTTTTTAAAAGGATCATACCTAATTTTAACAAAATACTATACTAGCCACTACACTTATAGAATGACATATGAAAATACAGGGATATAGTTTATTTATTATTTCTATTGGATATAATTGCCGACCACAAAATCTTATCCTAAAGTAGCCGACCACAAAATCTTATCCTTTAAACTTTGCTTTTTGTTAATTAAAACCATAAAAGCACGTGAAAAAAAATGATTTACTATCGGATTCATAACAATAATCAGTATGGTAGGAAAATTAATGTCAGATGCGCATTGGGTAGTATATGAAATACGGACTATAATTAGTTATTTCCGCAAAAGGTTTTGAAATTGCATTTTGGTGTGGGGAATAAAAAGTATAGATATCCAAAAGCATCTGTTATATTTATCGTTTTTTAAACATAATTCTATTATATTTTACTGTCGATTTTCAGTTGCCATTTTCTCCAACCAAAAGAATAAAGTAGACATCCTTCGATTTGCTAAGTTATAATAAATAAGCTTTTGATCTAGGATTCCGGAAAGAGTGGGAAAGCTTGTATCTTACGAATTTCATTATTTGGCACATAACAACTTTTATTTAGCTGTAATGTTATACTGAATAGTCAAAGGAATTTCTAAGTGTGTGGAAGACGGTGATATGTAAGTGGATATTAATTTGTATTTCCATCCACTTATTTTTGTAGCTGATCAGAGAAAAAAAAGGTATATTTGTTGAATAAAAGGAGTTTCATTGTCATTAAGATATTATGTATAGGGTATATTAAAACGTAGTAAGAAACTACGTGTTTTGTTAAAAAAGTGCAGTTTGAGAATAGTTTATGTTGATGTATCATGTAAATTATAATGACATCAATGGTATTTAAATTTTGTAAACCAAATTTATTGTGTAAGACATTATTAATGCTTCATAGTGAATGAATTAAAAAATAATGCATGTGAATGAATGCATATAAATGCAAAAATAGTTATTTTAATAGAACATATATGTGTATAGATATATGCACAACACATGCACAATTTTACAAACGCATTTTAAAAAAAGAATCTTCTTATACTGAAAATAAATGCATATATTTCCAATGATCTTAGTAAATAAATTATACTTATACGCAATTTTAATGGTGCTTATATCTTTACGAAGAAACATTTCCTTTTCAGAATTAAAAATCAAACGAAAGCTATTAAGGGTCTTCCACACAAACTGCATGAAATGTCGTGTATTCTCTTGGGCTGTGTATAACTTACACTTATTCTTGATTTAGCATAAAAATCAATACTGTAAGAAAGAAAATACTAATGAAGCTAAATTTGTTTTTTTTTTCGACCCCTAACCACTTATCGTACAGACAGGGGAATAGCTCCATTAAGCGTGATAATTTTTTGGGGTTTATTCTTTAATTATGTTTGACAGGTTGTAACAATTCTAAATTGTTTAACTCAATGCTTGTAAAAAAGATGCTAAGGGAGATACTTATAAATATTTGAGATAAATTGCTTTAATCACGAATTTTTAAGTCATCGATGCCCATTAAGTTTAAACTTATCATTTCGTAAAAGGGGAATGGTTTCAGGAAGTTACAAGTGGTAATTGTATAAAAATAAGACAAAGCTGGTTGTGATGTTTCAACGTATAAATACGTTATTTGTATTCTTTGATATGAAATGCAACAGATATTTTATTCCCGTTTTATTTTAATTATTTCGAAAAGTATTATTTTGAATAGCATACTTCAATTAGTAAGTTAAAATGAGAATTATGGATCAATATCTGTTTTATCTCGATTCTCAAAACATTAAATTGCTCAAAAATGTGATTAATGACCTAGGAGAACTCATTATGATGTGTTAAAATTATATAAGTGCATGAAAACAGCTATATGATTAACAAATGTAGCTTTTTGTAGTAAGTAAAAAAGGCTGGTTTGGTGGAGGTAAAAAAGTAATTTTAAAAAACATGTTTTTTTGTTATGGATAGTTCAAAAACTTAACTCTTAAAATACATTTTATAAAGCTAAATTTCTTTAAAACTTCTGACCAGCATTAATTACGGCAAAAAATATGCAAATCCAAACAAAATACTCCAAAACACGTCATAAGACACTCACAAAGAAAAATGAAACTTTGATAGAGACGTTACACCCCAACAAGGAATTGAAAAAAAAACGGCTACCTTAAAATATTCCAAAGGAAGAAGGCGGAAAACGTTCTTGGCTCCGTTACCTATTTTACTTTCAACCTAATGGGGACTTAATAGCCAAGAAGCTCAGAAGGTGTTTCGGGGTTCCAATATTTTCTTCCGGAAAACCTCTATAAAACGCAAGAAGGGGAAACTGAAAGAAAAAAGCTTCGAACAAAATAACAAGACAATAAAAAAAGAAGCCAAACTCGGGGCGCACTCTCACTTAATACGAAGAACGGAGATGTATTGTCTGAGGCGTTAGGTTGGCTACTGTTAGATTCGAAGTCATGTAAACTATAGCTACTGGACGATAAAAGGTTTCGCAGACAAAAAAAAAGTGGAAGGGTTGCCGTGTTTTGGCTATCAATTTTTATTTTGGCACTTTATGTTACGGAAATAAAAAACTATTTCGATAGGGAAATTAATTAATGGTTTAACCATACTTTATAAAAGAAATAAAAAAAAACTGAAATGTGAATTATTTAAAAATATATAACAACTTTTCTTTTCTTTTTTTAGTTTTTAAATATTTTTCAATGGTTTGAAATTTAAAATCATGGTAAATTATTTTGAAACATACATAGCCTGCATATAACGCAATGTTTATTTAATATTCGTCACATGATCCAAAATGAGGTTATTATGTTTAATTGAATAAAGTGAATTCTAAATGTCGTATCAAAACTGGGGTTATTATGCATAATAAATGAAAATCTATTGTTCATGAAACCTAATTTTTTGTGCATAAAATAAATCTTAGAATTAAAAACACTAGAATTTAGGAAATTAACTATATCTCATCAAAGTTATAAATTTTCATTATGGATATTATGGTGTTAAAAATTAGCGCAAATCGTCTAAAGCATGCAAAACAATTTTTAAAATATATAGTGTTTTCAAAATCAAGTTGCTTTTGAAAATTATACAAATAAATTTGAAATAACTTCTGAAATAAAATTAACAAAATATAAGGATAGTAAATATCAAGCAACTATAAGATTAATATTAAGCTCTATATGTGTATGTTATAATATTTTTATTTTCTGTTTGTTTTACGTACAGTTACTATTTTTCTGAAGATCATAAGCATTTTATTCATTTATTTATGACGACCCTACAGCGAAAATTGATAGAATATTTTAGTTTTATAAATTATTCCCCTGAAACAGTTTGAATTGTTCAAGAACTCTAATTATTTTCTCGAAATCCAAACATGTAAGCAGAAACCAACGAGTGTTAATTTTATATATATATAAATATAAATATTTAACTAATACCTTGCATAGCAAGAAACAAACAATTATTTGGATACCTCTTTAATTAATCATTCGGATTGTTGGTATCGCTGACAAGATTAAAATTTATTTTAGAATATTTAAAATGCAAAGCGAGAGAAATGGAACCGTGGATTTAGGAGGATTAGTTTTATTTTATGATTGTTAATTATAAATTTTATTCGGCGCGTGCATCAATAATAAACAAAATATTGATGCAACATTGTATATAATATTAGGGCCAGTGGCCAGTAGTATACGGTTCATCCCAGTGTCCCAGAAACTAAATCATGCTTAAATATAAACTAGAAGTGTTATTTGTATCGAACGGATATTTTTAATTATTTCTTTTTTGGATAAACATTTAGAAGAAAAACATTATTTTAAAATATTCGATTAATATCTGGGTAAATGGTATGCAGTATAGTTCGTTCCAGAGTCTCACGTTCTAAAATCATTGATACTATAGATTTAAAAAATATATTTTAATCTCATGGATATACTTAAATTTGTTTCGACAAAAATCGAGAGAAGAAAATAATTTAGCAGATATTACTAAAATAAGGAATATAGATATATGTAACAGTTCGCCTAAGAATTCTATATTCTGAAAACCTTGTTAATTGTAGATTTAGAATAGAGTTAGTTTAACCTGTTATTAATTCGTTTAACCATAAACTGAGAAGTAAAATAGATTAACAGACATGGATGATAACTGGGCCAGGATTATGAAACAGTTCATTCCACTGTACGACATATTAAAATTAATTTCAACCCTACCTTTCGAATGGCTAGTATGATACTATTGATGTTAGTTAATTAAATCGTTTAGTACAGACATCGAGAATCAAAATAATATTTTACTAATTCCACGGTCAGTGGAGTGCACTGCAGCTGAAATCCTCGCGAAACTACATTCCCTCCGACCGGTAGATCCACCATCTGACGCGGCAACCCTAACGCGGAGGCATAGGTAGAAAAAAGTGGCATAAGCGTCCTATTTCTGCATCTAATCCAATAAGGCAGGCTAACCGAACCAACTGTGGGTCCTCGAGCTAGGCCGTGTCTTCTTATCTGCCTAATGCAGTATCTGCCTTTTCACCTTTTCATTGTCGGAAGCACGATTCGAGACACTTTTGAAAAATGCAGGTCTCTCGTGTTTTTGATGCGCGTTGTAGTCCTAGAATTTGGTGGAATTGAAAGCTTTTCCGAGGTTTTGTTATTCATTTTGGGATGGAATTATCGGACTTTGAATGGAAGGGGTAGGGATTACCTTGTTGTGAGTGGATTTTTTTCAATGGAATTTTAGAATAAAAATAAATTCGTTTTTATTGTTTCAATCAAAATAATTGTGTTTCGCGGTGTTTTCATATAACGCGATACTTTTTTGTTTCCACACTACGTATGTAACTTAAAATGTAGAAGCTTTTATAAAAGCATTGTCCGTCTGTCTTTCCGTCACACACTTTCACAGCCCAACTTATAAATGCTACAAACTATAAATGTAATACGTCAAAAAACTCGCCACTTCGAAATTAAAGGTGATTGAAAATCTCAACAAAAAAAAAATCAAATTCAAAGTACTTCATTTAAAAACTGTAAAAATTGATATTCATTTTAAAAGCATTTTCCAATTCTCTTAAGTTTATAAAAATGGGGAAACTGTTACCGTTAAAGGAGGGAGTAATATGTTTATTGACACAAAAATTTCAATTTTTCAAAAATGCCACATGGCACGTTCTTCCACTAAGCCCTCCATTTCTTTTTGTTTTTATTTCATATGAATTAACAATAAAATTTAATATTTAAAACTTAAATAAATTTTGTAAACTTTAGGGAATAATTATTGAATTTTTGAAAGTAAATAAAGAAATTAGCCAAATTTTGTGTGTCATAATAAGACTTAATATAGAATTAAATGCTGTGTTTGGCACTTTTTTTTTCAATTGAACACAAATGTTATGTGGAAGCTTCCTGGTCTAATACTAATTATACAGCACTATAACGTATATTACTAAACTTCTGAAATTCATTTTATACACTTGACTAATTAGTGTCAAGTTGATGTATTCAGTTGTGGAAAACCATAAGTCATTTTGTTCATTACACATCAAACTGTTTCAGATTAAGTGTGATTTATTGTATTGTATGCAGGCATGCATATACAGAAATCATTAGTTGTGATTAATTAAATGTACTTTATTACTATTAATTGTTTAACTTTTATGTAACAACAGTTAATGTTTATATTAGAATATTTTTACTCAATAAGACAGAAAAGGAAATAAATGATGTTATTACTATTGTATTCTAGTTAATACGTGAACTTTTTCGTTATCATATTTAGTTATTCTAGTTTAAAATTGCACGCCTTTAATTAAGCATTAAATTAATCAAAATTATGAAAATATTTGTTTACATTTTGATCAATATTTATATTTTTCTGCAATAATATTTTCAATTATGGAATAAAAACTTGCAATATAGAGTGCATGATAATCACACGTGAAATATATTTTTACAGCTGCATTGTACAAAAAATTCCCTTACAAAGTAAAATGTTAGATACTGACCATTCTAAAATGAAATAGAAAACTTAAAAATAGCTAACACTGTCGTAAAATTTCATTGAATTAAAAAATGGTGTCTGTGCCCTACTAGCACCCTATATCATCTTCGTAAAAATACAACAACAAAAAATAAGTATTTAAGCAGTCGCAAATTATTTACAAATGGATTTATTTTATCCTTCCGCGTAAAAACCACAGCACAAAAAAAGCAATTATCAAAAAATAATAATCAAAACCTCAGAACCAACCGCCCATATATAAATCTGTGATAGATGACACACAACCCCATCCCAGACTTTAACTTAAGGCCTGACCGTGATTCCCTTATTTTTGCTTATTTGGTTTGACTAAATTGTAACTAAGATTTAATTAGGTTTGGTTTGAAAACAAGAATTATGATGAAGCAACTGATTTACAATGATAGAAATTTATTTTTCTTCCTAGCTCACATATTTTTTTAATTCAAATAAAGTAAAATATTTTGCTTTTTCAAACAATATTTCATAATCCCCTCACATAATAATCCCCTTATAGATATATTGAAGTTATTTTTTTTACTTCGTTGGTGATAATAAAAAATGCGATTACATGCTCATTTTTTGGGAGTTATGTGGATAGACTCAAAGTATTTCTATTAAATTAATTTGGAATTTTAGTCGAAAATCTTTTTAAGAAATATTAATGCGTGTCTTGATGAGAAAACTTCAAAAGGAAGCATTCAGTTTTACTTTTGAAGGGTACATATGGTTGCCATTGCCAAAACAATTTTTTACAACATGTCAAATGCAATTTTATCAGTCCAACTTTGAGCTTACCGAGCGAGGTCATTTATTGCTTGCGTCAGAATCAGGGGACCTAGAAAACAGGGGGGAAGGCTGTAGAAAAAGAGATTTAATTTCCAACAGTAAAAAGCTCGTGAAGGGTAATGAAGAGGGGTAACGGGGATTAAAACACCCCTCCCTATATTGATTACATAATTTCATTTTACAATGCTTGGACGGGTGGGGGTAGATATTTTGAAGGGTTTAAAGGTAAATAATGTGTGTACTTTTGTGTTTCCGATTGTGTGTTTATCTATTTTTTTTAAGAGTGTTGTGGATAGGTTTATTAATGAAATGAAGTATGCAAGTCGAAGTAATCGGTGATAAATGTGGAAATGTTTGTGCAGTTGTAAATGTAGCAGATGGTTTGTTTGGAATTGTGCATTGATATTTTTTAATGTCATTGATGTGTAGAAAACTAATATATGAATACAAAAGGTTTGTTTTCAATAAGGTTTGATTTATATGTATACATCTTATGCAATTGTTTTTTAATACTTTAATTATCCACAATATTATTCTGTTCGTTCAGCCTAGCTTAGGTTGAATTATCGTCGCACTAGAGCTACACAGGGGCTATTAGAGACATGCGCCATAATTTAGAAAAAAGGGCATGTGAAGAACCGACACCTGAATAGGCACTCAACGCAACCTTTAGCGGCGACATCGTACATGGAGTCGGGACTTAGAAAGCATATTGAAAGTTCATTCCCTCTACATAGGGTATTGGTCTGCTCATTCAGGTCAAATTAAGGATGTAGATTATAAAGTTTGAAATATATTTCCTACTAGAAACGTATGCAGTACTTAGAAAGCATATTGAAAGTTCATTCCCTCTACATAGGGTATTGGTCTGCTCATTCAGGTCAAATTAAGGATGTAGATTATAAAGTTTGAAATATATTTCCTACTAGAAACGTATGCAGTCCAAATTTTATATGTTCTTAATTACCCCAAACGTTTGACACATTACTAGTCTGTGATATAAAATACATTGTTACTCGATATATTATCCTCAACTGTCATTTAAATTAGTTTTTTAGTAGGCTGAAAAGAAAAAAACTTTTGCATGGTATGCAGTTGTGAAAAAATGATATCCAGAAGCTCGTACACATAAGAAATAAATGCCTCTCTAGTATCTTTCAGGGAAACATGTAAGGTCATAAATGAACAAGGACATAATATTCTGCCTAGAATGCTGAATATATACTGGTTGAAGTCCCGTTTTATGCTAGTAATATTTGTGATACATGGATAATCATTTGTGTTTTTCTCATTTGTTAGCGATTTGTTATTCTAGTGCAGAATATGTCTTTTTCGGCTAGCCCAAATTGTTACATGTCGTCGGTTCAATAACAAAACCACAAATTTGGCAAATTCTATGGTTGGCGGATTTTAAAAACAGTGGGTTTAACAATTTACGGTTTTCCCTGTGTTTTTGCACATTTGTAGTTTTGTTATTGGAACGGCGATATAATACTTTAGTCTCAATCAAATTTTAAGAATTTAATAACAAATTTCATTTTTCATTATTCCTCCCTTTATTATTCTTTATAATTGCAACATTCTCCAATATTCAGATCAGTTTGATAAATCGTGGAATCCAGATGTTAGATTTCATTATAATTTTTATATTTTCATTAAAAAAACATGTGCCTTGTGTACACTGGGTTTTCCCTTTAAGTAATATTAATTTATAATATATCAAAACATTGAAAACAAACAAGACCAGAAAAAAAACAGAATTCCCTTTACAATGTTTTCCACACGTCCAACAAACATACACTCAAAACACCATTCAGAAAAGAATTGTGAACGTAATAAATTCGACCTTCCTTTAAAACGAAACCAAAAACATATAAAAAAGCGCATCCGAAAGAAAGAAAAAAGCCCAGAAAAACTACGATGGAGTTCGGAAATTACTTTCAACCGTATTTACTATACCTATGAGGTATGGAATGATTTTCGTCCACAGTGGTATTTCTTACCGATTATTAGGCTTGTATTCGATCCCTCTCTCTCCTTTTATAGATATATATTTGTTCGGTCCAAAGAAGAGCCATTTAGGGTCATCAAAAATCCGTTCAGATTCCGAATCTTTTACTTCAAAAATTCCGCACTGTGGTTTTCCCCTCCCCTCCTGAATTTGCAGCGTTAATGAAAAGGATGGGAAAAAAGTGTCGGTATATGTTATGTGTTTTTTTACTATATCTGGTAGTTATTCTTATTCTGTGATGCATTGCTAAATGGGGTTGGGGAGAGAGGTATTTCATAATAGATTTTAAGTGTAAAATAATACAACACATTCATTAAATAACATTCCGTTGATTTTTTTTGTGAGTCTAAACTAACGTTAGTGGAATGCTTTATTTTAGGATATCGGGAAAAAAACAATATTTTATGAAAGTAACAATTTTTTAGATGGGTTCTCTTAATGTTTTAAATACATATTTGGTTTAAAGAGCGAAATATACTAAAAACAATTCAATATTGGAAATTTCGTTTCATCAACCATTCTTATTTAATTTTGCTGACAAGCATTTTTATAGATTTTTTTTTAATCTCAAACATATATCAAAATATAATTGTTGAATACTTAAATCCATTGATGTCAACAATTAATATATTCTAGTGTTATAGCAATAATTGTAAGAGTAAATAAATACTGTAGGAGGAGTAGGGGTGCATTGGGTTTCTATTAGAATATATTTTATGTAGTACATATTTTGTGTAGTGAACTTTCGAATTTGTAGCAATTTTGGTGCTGTTTATTATTCAAATAATTTTTCTTTGAGATTAGTGATATAAATGTGATTTCATTACTATTTAAAAGATTAATAATTTTTAACGCATTTTATAACATTGGTAGCTACTGTAATAAAAATACTACCATTTTTCGCCATAGAGACTAGAGAACTTTTGTAAATCTACGTTATTGATCGATTCTAATTTCAATGACATAAAGGCATACACAATACATATCCCTCTTCCAAAGCCAGCATTATTCCTCCATTTGTACACAACACTTTCTTGTAATGAGAATATATCAATGTAAGTGGAAAAGTACACTTCTCTCAGTCATTTTGACACGTGAAAGCGTCACTTTTCCGCGAACTGTGTTATACATCGACAACAATGTTATCTATATTATGCGTATATCTATGGATGTGTTGGCAACACATACTACTAAAACTAGAAGTTAAATGTTGGCTATTGAATTGTTTCCCTATAGAGGATTGGAAACCAATTGTGAATGTTACACAATAGATTGTTCAAGGTTCGTTTGCGTAAGTTAATAGGATATATATGTGCATATTAGTCAAATATATGTCTAAGTGATGGATAATATATTGGAACGCACACATAGTAACTCAATAGAATGATAATGAATGTGTATGTTTTTTTGGAATTCATTCAAGCTTGAAATATTTCTGTATTTGAAAATGCTCGGTAGATGCACATATTAATATTATATTAAAGTAATGGGTTTAAATATTTTGTTATTAAACTCTATTTAAAAAAACGTCTGTTAAATTATAAGATATTAAATTAAAGATATACCTTTGAATCTTATTTTTAATATTTAGAAGTTTAGCGGATATTTTAAAAAATGTTCTGAGATAGCATTTAATACCTCGCTTCCATATTCAACAACAGGGTGAATGCAACTTTTATATGCAGTACATAGTACAAGTCGAACCCCATGTAATACCAGACAAACGTTTCATAAGTTTTGATGCTGAATGTCCTTTTTAATGGCTGAGTCAATTTGCGTTTTCCAAGTCAATTTTGGATCCTTGGAAATAGTATTATAATTTTGGAAATATTAGGTTTGTTATTACAAATTGTGTCTCAAATTTCATATTTGACTGCTCCTTTATTTCTAAGAAAAAGTGTGCTTTTTACGCAAAACTCGGGTTTGATGCTTGCCAGGGACCGAACTCAGAGATGGCAAGGTCAGGGGTCTTGGCTATGAGACTTATAACAAAAATAATATGAATAAACGTTAATTCAGAAATGAAATATATATAAAACACATTGTGTCTAAGAGTGTTTAACTTTTTTTGCCTTTACAAGGTCTAATTATTTGCTATAAATAACAATTTCTTGAAATATATTTGAATGGGTTTTGTAATAAAAGTATAACTAAGATTTTTTGTACACGTATTGTGCATATGATGCTTTAACGATGCATAGAAAACCACCAAAAAGTTTAAAATTACTCTAACATTCAAAAATTAAACAAAACTTCGACGCATGAAATGTAAAAAAGTGAAACCTTTGATTCTGAAGAAATTTTAAGTCGAATCACTATTGATCACTTTGATTCAAACTAACTTGCACAGTAAAGTATCCATCCCGATACATCTAAATACATAATTTACCAAACTTTATGTATTTCTTCTTTTGTATTATCCAATTTTTTATTCATGCAATTCCAGCTCCGAATTCGGAGTTCTCTGCAGATCGAAATATGAGTAACTTTCTTCTTGATCATCAGCTTATGGAATTAGGGAAACAAATACTTTACGGATGTCAGGGAGCATGCGGAGAGGACTGTTTTACTTCTCAATTATTCATGCTTGGTTTGCGCTTGCTTATTAAAATTTCACATCTCTCTAAAGACCTGTATAATCCTTTTAATGGTTAAGAAACTTCCCCCTTCCCTCGCTCGAAAGCCCTCACTAATTCAGAATGATGCGTAGGCATTGATTTCAACTTGAAAGAGCGAAATACCGCCAGTGCTAATAAACGCCCTAATTAGGCATATCCCCCAGGATCGGCCGGGGAAGAAAAGCCCGTTATTAGAGCAATCTTTCTTCTCCGTCACAAACCCGGGTCAATGTTTAGGAAGTGCTCACAACAATTACCCGGGTTTATTGTGTGCGCTGGATAATCACATCGGCAGGTCCGAAATAAACTTTACATTAGCTGCTAGGGCTAATGTGGAACGCCACAGGTGCAGCGGACTTGTTGCGCTAATATGGCTCCTAGGTTTAGGTCGCTTCTGCTAAGGAAGATGTTTGCTGTTGTCAAATAAGAATTTGAACAGACTGAAAATAATTATCAGTAAGGTTTATTTTGGAATTCGATTACGTCTAAAGTTCTGGGGAGCCCAGTCGGTAAGGCGCTTTCCTTGCTTGCGAAAGATCTCAGGTTCGGGGTGAGCATTGCCAAAAAATCTGACGAATAAAACCCATGTAGAGGGAGTTAAAATGACTGGAAACTGAATGAATAACTGAAATGACTGGAATGACTGACTGGATGAATGACTGAAATAAATTTGAAATGCCTGAAAATAATGACTAGTAAGGTTTATTTTGAATTCGATTGCGTCTAAGGGTCTCGGGAGCCTATTCGGTAAGGCGCTTGCCTTGCATGAGAAAGGTTTAGGGCCCGGGCATTGTCAAAATAACTGTTGACCTATAAACAGCCTATAGAGGGAGTGCTCGTTAAATATGTTCCAAATTCCCAACGTTGCGTCTGATGTTACCCATAAAAGGTATGTGGGTGACTATTCAGGTGTCATTTCGTCATTTAACTAGGGTTCTCAATTATGACGCCCGTCGCCAATTGCTCTAGTGCGATGATAATTCAACTCAACTCGATTATTTCTCGTTTTAAGTAAACTAAAATATATTTATAACTTTTAACTATTTTACGATTACTTTCCTATTCGGATTTATTTAAAGTCGTATGTAATAATTTAAATGTGGTAATGCGGTGATGAATAACTAAACTCGATAAAAAGATAAATGTTTCCCAAAGGTCACATAACTGATCGATGTTTCTAAAAGACTGCAATTACCTGATATTATTGCAATCATATAGAATGTTCATAAATAAACTTTACATTAGGTGCTAGTTTGGAATGGAACTAGTTTCGAACGTCATATATGCATCAGACTTTTAAAGCTTATATGGGTTATTTAGAGTATACTATATTTGAATCTCACTCCACATTCGTAAAGTAGGGTTAACCAACAGAAAGTAGGGTTAACCAACTAATTAACGATGATTATCAAACCAGGTTCTGCTGAAATTTATCTAAATATACAAATCATAAGGCAAATTGTTCAGAGATATGGACTTGATTTATGTAGAATAAATTAAGTTACACTACAAACACCTTTTAAAACAAGTTTTAACGTTTTTATTCTGAAAGGGAGGTGTTAATAGTATTCACAAATGAGACTTTAACGTATTAAAAATAATCATCAAACTCTTTTTCAATTTTAATTTCATATAAAGATAATTAACTAAAAATACTGACTGGTCTTAACTTAGTTAGGAATGGTGTCAGCACTGCAGGTGATATAGATTAGTTGCTCACCACTAAATATTTATTAAAAAATATTATCCTACTATAGTTATTAAGGAAAAATTCTTGGTATTAAATTCGAAAATTGCAGCTAATTGCCACATTATCTTATTTTTTTGTAGTTGTGTGTTTTGCTTTTGTTCGATTTTAACTATAAATGTTTAGGTTCGCCTTCACGGGATTTTTTCCCCCTTGACGTAACATAATATTTTTATATTGTTTCTTTGTTATTTTTTGTTCTTGTAATAATAAAGATTATTACTGTCATAATTATTATTATAAAAAGCTATAAAAAATGTGACATTTTTGTTTTGTTGAAGCAAGGCCTACTGTTCCGAATGTGTTTGCCTAATTTTATTATTTGTGATAACCAATCAAATCTGGTTACAAGTAAATTTGAAATATAGGGAGTTAGGGGCAAATTTACGCACTTTTAAAGCAAATATATACTTTTACAAAGTGTACATTTTTCAAAATCGATTATTATAATTAGTTCATTGCAACTGAAAGCACATGTTGCAAAATTTGACTACATTTAAACTATGTATGTGTTTACACAGCATACGTGTCCCAGAAGTTTACACAACACCCGAGACACGCATTCACACAATCATATATATTAGGTAATAACGTTATTATTATGATAAAATTACATAAAACTTATATTAGCTCGTCCAAAACTTGTTTGAAAATTCATAAATATGTAAAAAAATTGTTTTATTCATCATTGCTTCAACAACTTCTAAGCCAACCCCGTTTAGATACAGTAGACACACATTATATTAATGAGATTTATTCGGTTGAGAATATTTTCGGTTTTGAAAATAAAGTTCTTCTAAAAAAAAAGATAGTTATATAGTTTATGTCAAATTATTTGAAGCCGCATTTAAAATAATACTTGGATAAGATGCTTAATCATAATATTCAAAATCACAAAAAATTCAAACGACTAGAAATGTCTTCACTTAATACCTGTGAAGAATAAAATACAATATTTTAAGTGCAGAGTGTACAATTTATTAAGTACAAAGTTTTGTATGATAAACATTGAAATATGTATACTAAAAATAAACTTAACAACAATAGTTTTGGAACACGCGATATGATTGAAAACTTTACGTGCTTTTACGTGCTGCAATAAATGCCTAAAGAATTAAACAAAATTCAAAAAATGTATAGTACATTTAACTAATTAAATAATCTCAAATAAAAGCTCTAATCAATTTATCTTTAGTTTTTACTTAAAAATTGTATTCGCTACATTTCACTTGCGTATGTTAGTGACGCATCTATATAAAAAAAATCTGATGAGTGTAATCAATTACCCAATTTCACTCTTTGTTGGTTAAGTCAATGAATTTGACACAATGTTTATAATATTTTAGATTAACTTTAGATAATAAATGTAAAATAAATATTAAAAAAGAACTTGTTTTGAATTATCAACAACAAACAAAATTAACCAGTGCATATCGCACAGTGAGCGGGAAGAGAGGTTTATCTGCGAAAATACTAGTTTTTAGAAATTAACTTTTGCTTTGCATTTAATTGTATATAAATAAGTATCTGCTATCTGCATCGCAACAAATAAAAAATGAATATTGAAAATTGTTTTAATCACTAGAACTGAAAATTTCGATTCATTTAATACTGTGACGAAAAAGTCATATTTGTTTGATACGCCAATTTTAAAATACATGGTACGCGTTGTATGATCTAGAATTTGTGTTGCATTGTAAAGCATATGTTCTTGGTGCTATTATGTTTCAAGAATTTATTTCGAAAATTTTAAGTGTTTTAATTATACAATTAAAATATTTTGTTTGTTTTTTATTGAGTGCAATTAAAGCTTATGCATTTTAACATTTGTTAAGTCTTTGAATCGCATTACATACCCAAAGTCTGCATAGTATATAATAATTTAATTACGTGCTATTTGAAAACATTCAATACCAATTGATAATTCCCAAATTTAATTGAAAATAGCAATATTTTAAACAAACTATTGTGAGGATATTATAACAAATTATCCTAAACAAGCCTTTGTTTTTGAAAATAAAACAAATATTTAGTTTTATTAATCTTTTTAGTATAAATTGTTTTTCTTTAAATAGACACATCACAGCAGAGTAGAACGTAAGTCAAATGTATAGGTAAATTTTGCAACAATAATTAAATTCAACTTCAATTAAGATAAAATAGCGTGAAAGATGTAAATTTGAAATTAAAAGAAAATGTTTCGCTTGAATTGTCATTAAAAGAAAATGGGGCATATTTGACATTTAGGTAAACAACAAAAGTACGGTTTCAATTTTTGTAATAAATTTTAGTTCCTTAAGCGTGTATTGAAATGTAATGTCAACAGAGATGTACAGAAATCCATCTGTACTACCTTCAAATCTAAATCTAGTCATTAAATTAATTTAAAACTTATTTCATTAAATAAACAATACATATTTTGTGGATATTTTAAGTATTGTTGGAAATTTAATTAAACACACACTGAAATTCGTTATGTTCGCATTACAATCAATCTCGCTGGCTCCCTTTTATGGCAAGTTGCTCTGAAACCCGACTCCTATTCTCCCAATCACCTTTGTGTCTGTTGAAAAATGATTTAGCAGCAATGTAAAACCATGTCACGGGTCAAGTTGTATTCATGTTTCGCCTACAAACGCAGATAACCACCTAATATATTTATGACGTCAACAAGTTACCTTCAGGTACTATACAGGTATAGCTGATCCACCATCATTTAGACCTGATTAATATTTAGTGCCGGGCTCATTAAATATTGAATATGTCCGTTTCGCCAGTCAAACTTTAATACTTCAGACTTGATTAATACTCCAATGGTTGATCCGTGCGTTTGGGTATGGTAGTAGCGTTGCATAGTATTTGGTTGCGTTTCACTCTTTGTGTGCTAAAGGAACTTTGCATGATAGATAGGGAGAGTATAGCGGATGTCATTTGATACTATGGCTGTTGGAGGTTGAAAGTAGATTGGATTAGTTGAACCGGAAATAAAATACGTAGTTGAAATACACTTTTGTATTTGACCTCGTGTTATAGTATGTTTCGTATATCTGTGTTTAGGATTAAAGTAGTTCAATAGGTGTTTAGTAATTGGCAACCTCGTACAAATTTGCAATAATAGCCTTTTGTACAATTTTATAGCATTCAAAGTATAACTTGTTATAGTTAAACTTATGTTACCAATTAATTTTGTGATACAAATAAACAATAGAGAATATCTATATTTCATGGTTTTATTTTATAACTCTTTAGGAAATGAATAAGTTTAAAAATGAATTTAACTGAATATAGTACTAAATAAGATATTCATTAGGATTTATTTATGAAATAAATATTACAATATCTAATGCTAAATAACACAGTCGTATATTTATGTAAACAGTCTAAGAGGATAATGCCTTTACTCCTATAGAAACGGTCAAAAATAAAATAAACTCAGCGATATATTTAAGGAGGTTCCAGTTCCTTTCTATAGTATTTCAGATAAAATGAAATTATGGCGGTTTTCTTATCGAAGAGTCGTTCAAAGATCAGATACAGGGTTCAACTTGTGAAGTTAGTACTTGTATCTTAGAGCTTCTAGCTTTCATCGCAATCAGAAAACAGCTGTTACAGATTAAATCTTTGAAGTAATAAGTGATAGTATCCATCATCGTGTTCTGGGATAACATTTATGCGGTATTATACATCTTTTGGAAATTTACACTTTATTTTTATGTGTTTTCTTACGAAAAAGTTAACAATAGTTACAAAATATTTTTTGAAATGTACGCCAATTAATAAGATTTAAATTGATTTCCAAATGGTTATGCAACTTTATATGAAATCCCAAATTCTTTAAAAGATACACAATTTACAAAAATTATTGAAATTATTTAATGCTAGTAATATTTGATTAAAAGAGAAATAATGTATCATATTGTTTAAATACAAGTACAGTGGAATGCATTTATATTTCGATACATTTGGGAGACAAACAAATATGTAAATAAATATATAAAACCTACCTAAGTTAATGCTATAAACACATTTTTTTTAAAATTATTTTTTCCTGTTACGAATATTTTTCAATCATATTTAATATTTTCCCTTTTTATTTATAATTTAGAATGTTTTAATACAATTCACAGTCAGACTTAAGCTTTAAAGCAATATTAAGTATTCATGTTGACTTCAAAATTTGTATAAATGTTAATTTCACACTTTTGATATTTACTTAGATTGAAGTGAGAGTAGTCAAAAAGATATATTAAAATAAACTAAGTACAAAATTAAGACTTGTAGGTGTGTACATTAACCATTTACTTATTTTTATTTACTTAAAAAAACAAGCAGGTTTGTAACAGAATCTGTCACTTAACCCGCTTCCACACAACAGTTGTGTTTAACAGGTAAAAAGGCGACAAACACAGCATTGATATTCTATATTAAACATTTACATGCTAAATTTGGCTAGTTTTATTTATTTTATTTCGAAAATTCAATAATTATTACTTATCGTTTGCAAAAATTAATTTATATATTAAAGAATAAATATGTAATATTCCTCGCTTTTAAATAGAATTAAAACATTTCATATCAACGTACAAAGAATCTCGTAGTGAAATATATTTGACGTCATTTCAAACTGATCGATGTCGCAAAGATAAATGTATTTTAATTTATTGTCTAAAATAAATAAAGTTTCTCGAGTGATTGTTGCGAAAGCAATGGTGATTTAATTCTAATAAAAATGGCTTCCTATGCTTTTTAAATGAGCATTAAACTTTGCAGTTTTTTACATAATTGAAGTACTTCGAATTCGAATTGTTTTCTGAAATTTTCAATGTATTCAAATTTTGATGCGCTGAATATTTTGACTTATCACACTTGTCCGTAGCATTTGTAGTTTGGACTATGAAAGTGGGTGACGGACAGACAGACAGACGGACTGAACGATTATAATACCTTCCACTTTTTACGTTATAAACGTAGTGTGGAAGCTAATAAACCGGGTATATCAAATTACTAAAAATAAAGAAAATAATCGAAGAACTTATAATACTTAAGAACACGCAGTGAAATATTTCAGTCTTTTTCAACATATACCAAGTCAGCAGAGGCACATGTTATAAACGTCAAAAAATATTATGATTCATTCAGTGGTACAAAAGGCGTTGAAATGACACGTTTAAAGAAATTTATAAATATTGTCCACAAAATATCTTACTATGAATAACTTATTTTTATGTTGTAAAATAGTGTATATGAAACGATTGAAAGAAGGCGCTGCTTTTCGTCAATTAATATTTCATTTTTCAGCTTATACTTTAAAACCTATTAAACAGTTAAAATTTAAAGAAAATTCTTAAACATTGTTACTTTTGCTTTACAAGTTACAAAATCCGTTTTTTTATTAGCTAACGCAAAAGGTTTGAAAAAGAATTTTCTGTCATTCAAAGATGTTGAGTACTTGTAAAACGTTTAAATACTTAAAAATTCATGATTTTTCATAGCATAAAAATTAAGTATATCGTAAAAAACATGCGTAGAAAATATAATTTTTTGTATAAAGCATGTTTTTTATAGATCAGAACTTTTGCAACAGCAGAAAAATTTCCTTTAACAAATACTTAATTTGAAATATTTTCTCCTTTTTCATAAGTAGTGATAAAATAGTTTCGCTTTTTAATAAAAAGTAATTATATTTTTAATTTTTATCAAGCTGATTTTTTCCTAATGTAACGAAATTCTTTCTAAAATTATTATTTGCGTGAATTCATATTTGTTTTCTATTAATTTTTAATTTGATAGAGTATTCAGCTTTGAATTGTGTTTTAAATATTAAAAAAACACTTTTATATTTTAAATACATTTTTCAAATACCCTGGAATGGGGTTACTTTGGTTCAAGCTTTCAAACTAATAACTTCTCATTAAATCCACTCTTTAAAGCATGCTTGTCTTTTCAATTAGTGGCAACTCTGCCTTAACCTAAGAGTACAAAATATTCAAAAAGGAAGTCAGTACAATATAGCTTTATGCTTGGGCTAATTTTGATTTTTTCAATTTCTCCTCGCTATTATTTTGATACAAATTTACATTCTAGCTTTATGCAATTCTTATTTTGCATTTACTTAACGAACAGATAATTGGTTGTGTTGACATATTCTTCTATCTATTGCTTTCATTTCATATCTTAATCACGTTTCGAAAACACAACTCCTTTACCTCTCTAAACAGCATATGGAATCAAACCAACTTGTTAAACCAGTAAAATACATTCTTAAAATTGCCATTTCAAAGACAAACTACCCTGAAACCAAACACAGTTTTCAATGACCCACTCCACTACGAGTTTTCGAAGGGCTCAAAAGGATCTTATACTCAGTTTCCGAACAGGAAATCCGTTTTCGAGAGATGTGTTCACACACACGTCAAGCACTGACTGTCATTCGCATTAAAGCACTCTCCCTTTACACCAGTGTTCAGATTGCATGCAAAGCTAATGTTACCCCTCTACTCCAATTGATCGTAAGTTCCTCATCTTCGAAGCCGCAGTTTACTTGGTGTTAGAATCGACATTGGATTAGACACTCCTTGGGTTTAATTAACTTTAATTTAAACTACGTTAGTCGGGATTTTTGATTATTCCAGAATTTAGAATTAAACTTAAATTGAGCATGAGTATTAAATCTGTAATCAAGATTACATTTTTAGCAGAATAAAACAAAAACATTAACGTGGTAGATTACAATATTTAATTAAACATAAGTTTGACATTACCAAACACAAGTCAAAAAATGCTTTTTCGATGCTCGGCTGGAATAAATAGCTAAACAATTTTTCTATTGATCAAGAATCTCTCAGCCACACTTAAAAGAACACTTTACAAGACATAAGTCACGAAAAAATACATTTAGATCAATTTAGATGGTAGATGATATTGTATTACTATTACATTAACTATATCTCTACCTATATATAAATCATGTTAAACAAAAATAGTATTTTTTTGTAAAGTGTTTTAAAGTAGTATTTACCCCCCCCCCCCCTATTTGTAAAGTTGGTTTCAATATAAAGTTTATTCCAGTACGTGTTATACAAAAAAGGCTTTAGAAGAACATTAAGACTTGGATAATACCTAAAAAACTGTAATTAACTTTTTTGCATATAGAAGCGTTTATAAGTTCAGTTTTTATAACCAAATAATATAAGCACGAACTATAATGAGTAGGTGGTTAGTAGTAAGAATATTGCGTGGGTAATATTAAAAGTAAACTCGAGGAAACATTTTAAATTTTAGTTCATGAAAAATCTTCTTTAAACGACGAAATGTAATTGTATCTTTTACTAAAACTGTATAGTTAAGGCAAGGACATAGCTGTTTACTTTTAGAGGAGGATTGTACTTATCATTCTGTTGCTCTGAGAAAATAATGAAGAACCATTGTACTACGGTTAAAGCTTAAAAGACTTCGTTAATTGTTCCTCTTAGGTGCGTAGGAACACTAATAGCTCAATTAAAGTAGCAAATTAGAAATAACACTTCTCTACAATGGGAAACAAATTTTTAAAGTCTGAGTCTTTTTTAAAGTCTGAGAACTAGGATGTACTTTTCACTTACTAATTTTTGGTAGTCGCTATTATTCCGAATCACAGTTAACTAAAATATGCAAACTTTTTAATATAGCAAAAAATAGGGATCATTTATCAAATCAGTATAAAATTTTGGAAATATAAAGTTAAAATTAATTTATGCACACAAATGATAACCATGCATAATAGCTAAAAACTTTTACCAAAATAAGTTATACAGCCAAACATATCAATCAAAATTTAAAGAATGCTCATTGTGATTTTCAGAATAATTCTTATTACCACATTTTCGTAAAAAAATATTGAGTAAACATATGATTAACCAGTCATTTAGGCTCCTAAATAGTCTTCGTATTTTTTTAATACTCTAAACGCAAATTTTATGATGCTTACTTTCCACATAAAACGAACCCCCCCATGCTATTTAGAGCGCAAAATCACCTTTATAAGATTTGACCTTCCCCATACCCCTGGATTTTATTAAATTAACAGAAAAACCTCTTACAAACAAGTCACGCAAATGGACAATTTTTGTAGCCGAAAAAGATAAAATGGTAGACGCAACGAGAAGAGAGATAGAGAAAAAACACTTTTTCAATATAAAAAAGTCACTTATTCCCGAAGCTTTCTTTATTCCTTTACCTTAGTAGAAACACAACCAATGTCCTATATTTTAACATTCTATATCGGTCTTTTTTCTACTAAATTATAGATTTATGCTTCACCACATACACAACCATTCTGGTTGTTTTTACAGCTTACACACAACAAGAAATATTCCGTTTTAATGCGTAATGGTTTTTCAGGCGAATTCTCTCTCTCTCTCTGGTTCGAGATTAGCTTCACTTTAAATACAAACTATCACGCCCCCTACAATATTACCTCCCCCAACATTGGTTTAAAATGGCGGTGGATCCCTAGCCTTATAACATTCATTTTTCCGCCTTTTCCATTTCTGACTCCTTCGCAGGGCATGCCAAACAATTACCATATATAGAAAATTTCATTACACGGTTTTGAGCTACACCTTTTAAAATGGGTATGAACTTATCTAAGGTAACTGAGTGAAAACAATAAAAAACGAAACGAAAAACGCGGAAAATACATCCTAAAAGATTCGGCTAGTCTTTTGGACTGACTAATGTTTTCCATTATTTCTGCTTCTTTCTGATTATATCATACACGCAAAGGTAACGGGGAGAAAATGTATGTTTCGACTGGGAAGGCCAGGTTCAAATGAACTGGAGATATTTTAATCGACCTCCCTAGGAGTCTCAATCAAACATCTTTTGATTTTTTAAAAAGAAATCCTTTTAAAAAAGTACAGAGAAAGGAAAAATTGCAATTAAGTAATGGTTGATGGAAGCTTTCTTGCATATGGCTAATCTTTACCACAATATACTAAGTGCATCTCTGATGTGCAGTTTTCTTTTTTTAAATAGTGTGCACTACTTATGTTTGAGATTAGTCTCACCAAGTATAACTTGTGCAGTTACTTCAGTGATTGGCTTATCGTAATGGTTCCAATCTATAGCATCCTTATACCTTGTTTATCTATCTGACTTCGATTTTAAAACTCTAGTAACCTTTTATACCTATGGATCGTGATACATTATACTTTTTTAATGTCTTGGACTAACCACATCTACACTGTTAAAAAGGAAACTTTCAAAAATGAGTACTAGTATGTTCTCATTTGATTGTGAAAACAATATTCTCAAAAACAAATACTATAAAATTTTAAATATGAGATCTTACATGTTCTTAAAATTTAACTTCGAATTGTCTAAACACCAACTAAGGGTGGGGTAGCACAGTCGGATTGCACACTGCACTGGTGGGTTTGAGCGAGGATACCATTTTTCTCAATACTTCTCAAAAGTGAGAACATGCATGTTCTTAATAAGGATTAATTTCAGAGCATTTTATTGGAGCTATTATGAACCTATTATCTTCCAAAACTAAGAACATTATTCTTAAAAATGATAATCCATTTTTCAAAGTGTATTATAAATCTATGGTTAATCTTCTATGTATGTGTCCTTTATTATAAAAAAAACTAAAACTTTCGACTTTTCAAATCCAGATATCAAAGCTATCTCTGAAATGCCTACTATGGTGTGTATGTGTCTGAACTTTATTCAACATATCATAGTTTTAAAAAGCTATAGTAATGCATACTTTAAAGTTACTAATGGTTAACTTTTGGATATAATCCTTCTTCGGTTCTATGTATTCAAATAGGCAAAAAAAAAAACTTTAACACAACTTTGTTTTACATTTATGCTAATTTTCTAAATATCCTCTCCCAGATCAGTTTAATCTTTTGTAAACTTTAATGTCATCCACTACACATTTCTGTAGTATCTCTCCACTGATCCCTCAGTCAGCAAATACCCTCCCCAATTTCTCAAATCTGGATATTAAAGCAAAGTATGCAAATGCCATGGTATGTTCTCGAACTTTGATTAACGCCAGTTAAAGGCGACGACCAATGTTTATAAAATTCCTCATCGGAACCCATCCCCGAAATGAGCCCATACATAATTACCGGACAAAGGCCCATGTTTCTACGGGGACAAAGATGATCACCTAAGAGACCACTGTGATTAGAACTGACAGAAGAGCCAAGATCGACGGACGCAGAGGCGAATATTCGGATTTACCTGGATAGACCACATCTGCCCCCTGCATCGATTGGAAAGCAGGCGCTTAATGTTTCACGGTTACCAACAACTATAGACGTTATTAGAGCGATATTGGAGTTTCAGACTTGTTAATACCTACGTGACTTGCGATGTTGTATGCAAATGGGGAGGACTCACTCCAATGGAGCTGTCGATAGAAAGATACAAGGTCTTTCTAATGAATGCCGGGAAAATGGTGACGGTATTCCAATACTTGGCTTAAAGGATCCAATAATTTGAATATCAAAATTGAATTAGTAAATCATCAGGCGCGTGGAGATATTGACTGGAAGTATATATACTTTGGCGTGTTTTATGGTAATAGCTGTCTAAAGTCAATGATTGGTACTTGACTTTATAATTGTATTCATTTTTGGATTAAAGTTTCATTAATGTTGAAAATAAAGCAAAAAGCCGTTTATGTATATGAAGTATTATCTACATCTTTAAATGCAAATTTTTTGAAACATTTACCTGTCAAAATGTAAAGAAATGTAAAAAAAAAATACTTTTAACAATATTATTTTAAAATAGTTTAAATTCAAAGGCTTTGTATGATTTAATTTTAAATTTAAAGCAACTAATATTAAAAAGGCTATCGAAATTTTTTAAATAAAAATTGCCCCTAACTTACTTTCTAAATTTTTTGGAGGGAGGGAGAGAGATTTCACCTAAGCACACACATCACTGTTGTCAAGTGTAAAAGTCTTATTGATTGCAATAAATAGCAAGACGAAATGAAAATATTGGTTACTTTTAATGTTAAAACAGATAGAATAAACTTTTTAATAAACTTAGCAACTGTTGATTTTTATTTATTACATAAGTTCATGCAATTTATGCTTTTTAAATAAAATTTGAATGTATTTCAAAAACCAAAATCTACTCAATACAAATCTTTCCATACATTATGATACGGAAAACTTTAAACATTTCAACGACTACAAATCCCCAACGCTATTTAAAAAATATTTTAACACTATTAATTATAGATATTTAAAAAAATTAAATCGTCATTAAATATGAATGTATCCAAAAATGTTTAAAAAGAGCGTCTAAGGATATAAAAATAAATTGGGTACATATGATATTAACGTTCCATGAAAATTTTTTCACAAGTGATTTATAAAATATCTTAACTACTACTAATTAATTACACAAACTGTTTTTCTAAAACTAAAAGAAAATATGAATATAACAGAAAACGATCAACATGAGTGTCGGAGATAAAAAAAAAGAATATTTTTGCGGTAAATTCATGGCAGTATCGCGCGCTCGATAATAACATTCCCGAAGCCGGAAATTGAATCTATGTTGTAAGGTGTTTTCTTTTGCCATTAGGGGTGCCTCAGTTGTTTGCAGTGCCACTATCTCAAAGACAGAAAGTGACGTTGAAAAATAGATTTTTGGCGTAAATTCCAACATACCGAAGGACATTTCTACCAAGAATTTCAAATTTTTATAGTTTTCTTTATTTCCCAGTATAGAGCCAAATGTAAAATTCTGACAAATGTTTTAGACATAAAAGATGTGGAGAAATTTAAATATAGAAAGTCGTGCCTGTGAATGAGATTTTTGTGTCAATCGGACGAATGAAAATAACGCATTTATGGGGAGGGATAAAAAAAGAATTACTATTTTAATCAAATATGGATATTTTAGTTTATCGTTTATCTGTTGAAAAAAATAACGGAATAGTTGTCAATATAAACACAAAAGGCAGTTGGATTCCTTTTTTAAAATAGTATAAATTTCGAATAATTCACTTACCTGTACCAATTTTTACTTCCAATTACCTAATATAAAATATATTTGTACCACTAAAATATTTGCGCCATTAATCTGCGGTGTTTACTTCATGAATCTTCTTATGGAATATAAGGTTATGAAAGTACTGCGATGGGGTCCAAAATGTCGGTTTAATGTTTTCTACACGTTTTGGAAGGTGCTGATAAAAAAGTAGGTTTGTAACAGAATTTGTCACTTAACCCGCTTCCACACAACAGTTGTGTTTAACAGGTAAAAAGGCGCCAAACACAGCATTAATTCTATATTAAACATTTACATGCTAAATTTGGCAAGTTTCATTTTTTTTATTTCGAAAATTCAATAATTATTACTTATCGTTTGCAAAAATTAATTTATATTTCAAAGAATAAATATGTAATATTCCTCGCTTTTAAATAAAATTAAAATATTTCATATCAACGTACAAAGAATCTCGTAGTGAAATATATTTTATGTCATTTCAAACTGATCGATGTCTCAAAAATAAATTGATTTTAATTTATTGTCTAAAAGAATTAAAGTTTCTCGAACGATTGTTGCGAATGGCAATGCTGATTTAATTCTAATAAAAATGGCTTCCTTCAAATTCGAATTTTTTCTGAAATTTTCAATGTATTCTAATTTCGATGCGCTGAATTTTTTGACGTATCACACTTGTCCGTAGCATTTGTAGTTTGGGTTATTAAAGTGGGTGACGGACAAACGGACAGACAGACGGATTGAACGATTATAATACCTTCCACTTTTTACGTTATAAACGTAGTGTGGAAGCTAAAATTGTTTTTTGAACAATCGTCCGTCTGTCATACTCTCTGTCTGAAACCACTCTACAGCTTGAGCTGAAAGAGCTATGAACTTCAAATTTGGTACACGTTTTCCTAGTACCTGTTGAATTTCATAATAAGGTTTTCAAGAAAATCGCGCATGCGCAAAGGTTGTGCTGTCATTGAACTTTTTAGGTTTTAAAGTTATTGAAATGTAATTACCGTTATAATACCTTATAAATGATATACTTACAACTAATTGTATTGATTTTTTTTATTTGTAATTGAAAGTCGTGTAGTGTTGTACACCTTTAGTTTTGATGGAATTTATATTTTAACTCTAAAATTTGTTGTTTTTAGAATAATTTTGGGGAGATTAACATTTGAGACTGGTGTAGGTTTTGTTTGAGTCTCAGTCAAATGCTATATTTAAACTAAGTTGACATCCAAAGCATTCAGACTGCTAATCCAGATGTTGGACTAAGCATATATTTAACATTCGTCAGCCTTGTATACCGTCGGTGTTTATTATTAGGTTTTTATGGAGTTTTCGCTCAAGATAAAAATGGAACTCGATTACTTCAGTACAAAGACAGTTTTTATAAATTCCAGATTTGGCATTTTTACATTAGAATAAGTTATTACTATCCTAAAATTTTATGATTTGTGAAACGCTAAACCAGTAACACGATACTTCAATTTACATTGAATGAATGATGGTACGTGAAGACGTAGAATGAGTCTCTTTTTAACATTTCCTAGAAAGTTTTATCATTTTTCCATTACGACAGCGAAGAAGCAGCGGAATTTTCTCTTAGAAAAAAATTCATTCATTTGCATGCAAATGAGAAATGACGTAAGGCGATGGTAAGTAGAATCTATGAAGCGACTAACTGAACCTTAAGTTCGGTACGTGAAATACACCCAGGTGCAAAAATGAAGCTTAGGTATCCGGAAGAAACAAGCATTATCCTCCTATTATTTTTAGGAGCTTTCACAATTAACTTAGTTTTGATACATAGGGATACACTGTATGATATAAGGGCCATTTTACCAAAGTATTGTATCTAGAACTCTGAAGCTTTTTAAATTATTGTCTTAATTTTTAAATTAGGCTATGTAAAGATTTTAATTTCTTAACGATATGATAATTTTTAAGAAAACGGTTTTAAACGTGCTTATTTTTCATTCCCGGAGAAAATTTTATAAAAAATATGTGTATGAAATATACATAGAGGTTTCATTTTTAATTTTTCATTTGATTTTAGCTTGAAATTAAAAAAAAATAAACCTCAACCCGTAATTTCATTCAGGGGTTAAAGCGAGGTTGCATTTTTATTTTTAAAATATATTAGTTTATTTTATAGTAAACCTAAAAATGTTTACTATATTTTTAGTAGTAAATACCAATTTGGGAAGATTGTTATATTAAGCTTCTAAAATTTTAACAAATATCAGTATCCTTTTCTTCTATTAAAAATTAACATTTAGAAAATAGTAACTTCAAAGCTAGAACTATAGATTTATATATATTTTATTGAGGCACAGGTTTAGAAAAATTGTTTCCAGCTTAAAAATGTATTACTTTACAGCAACAAAACATTTTCTAGCATTCAATTTTGTCATTATTATAAATGCTAGGATTTATCGAGCATGTTAAGAAAAGAGTAATTGAATTCAAAATACATAAAAAAATGACTCAACTACATCTACACCCCACCCCTACCCCCATCTGAACGAATAAATTTACTTCAAATACTTCAATTCGCTTCCTCTTTAGTGACAAAGCGTGAAGTTTTCCTACCAGGGAAAATCGCATAAAATAGCTTTTGTTTTTTGAAAATGCATGAGTTACGTTTCAGGCGACTCATATTTTCTTCCGAAAATGTTCGAGTTTCGAGTGAGTTAGAAAAATTCATTCCTTTCCTTTTTTGACTTTTTCTTTCTTTAAAATTTTAGGAGCTTTTTAAATCTATATTCCCTGTGCGCCTAAGAATAGACGTTTTTCTTTATATAGACTTGAATTGATTTTAGGATGCCAATCAGAGTTCTGTTGTGCTGTCAGAATTATGATTTAAATTGCAAATACTTTTGCCGTATTCTTCTAAGAATGTTGTCACCCGTAAACAAAAATTGTAGTTAATAAACTGTATTAATAGTTTTTAGGAAACTGGAAAAAAAATGTAACGACTAAAAAGCTATTCTGTAAAAGCTTGTATATATAATAACCTCTCTATACGCAACCCCCTTGATTGTGTAGCTATATATTTTTCAAAGCAACTCGTATAATCACATTTAGAGAAAATTTTAATATCATTTTTTGAGAACTTATAGCAGTTACTTATGAAAGCGTTGAAAACAATCAATGAAATGTTAAAAATAATTATATTGATTATATATTTCAATATTTCATTTAAGTCACTAACTACATTATTAATGGACAGGCATTTACGAATATTACCACACAGTAAAAAGACGTCTGTTGTTTTACAGAACAAAAATTGTCAGCTGTTGTGCTAGACAAATACCGTAAAATTTACAGAGATAATCTGTTTATTTTACACGAATAATTTGTAATTTTAACGCAAGATCTCTTTTTTAACGGACAAACTATGAAGGATAAACGGAACCGTAACTCCTCTCTAGTCAAAAGCTGGGATACTAAACCCCAGTACTAACGCACTAAAGAGAATGATTAAGGTGTCTACCCCGGATTCAAACCACAGTCCTTATAAACTCCAATCCAACGCTTTCCCTACTAAACTAGTATGCCACGCATAGACTCCACAAACTCTGAAATGCCTCTTCGGTTGCAGTCTAATACACTTTTCGCAGTTAAAAACAGAAATAATCTGGTTTTACTTAAAACAGTTTATTTTCACAACAAAAAACTGTTAAAAGAAAATAACAGAATTTTTCTGTCAACACATTATATTTGTCTGCAAAACTAACAGATTTTGTTACAGTTCATGTTAGATTTGTTTGAATATACATAAATACAATTTAGTAATAATATTCCTTAAACTTGTGTATTGTTTAACCACGTTGCATTGTTAAAATAACACTGAATAACAAAAATAAGAATAAAACCAAGAATAAATAAAATGCCATCGGATGTATTTTACGTTTTTTTAAATATTAGAGTACATATATGAAATGGTTACAATGAATTAAACAATGCTTAGTTTTTTTTTAAACTTTGTTTAAACTTTTCTGCATTTTAAACGAAGTATTAAACTTAAAAAAATATTTTCCGCATTCTTGTTTTGACAGTTATACCTTTAACAATATCTCAAGATTACTTCGCTGAACCTCCACATAACTCCACTTTTATAATATGCAAGGAAGAATGTACCCACGATTTTTTTAAAAAAAATATTAAACAACTCAGTGGAAAAAAATTCTCTTAGCGAAAAAAAAAATTATTTTTTTGAAACGTTTGAGCTCTTTAATTTTTTTTAATTACTTGTCTGCAAGAGAGCAGTTCGTAGATAACTTCTTTTAAACATTTGAGAAACGTAATTGTGTCCAATCTTGTTATGTGAAGAATTAACTCAAAAGAACTATCCAAGAAAAGCAATAAAATCTTTTTTGAAACAGATAAATTTAAAGCGTAAAAACTTAATCGGTAATCAAATGTCTTCTTGAACGATTTTCATGCACTTGTTACTCCAAAGAATAATAATACTAATAATAATGGAAATAATTCAGGTCGTTTGAAGCTTTTGTGAAGTTGTTGACATAATTTTGAAGAATCTTTCCAAATATATTGACTGCTCATACTTTGATAATCTTCGTTTAAAGCCACAAGAGGAGTTTATCGAACATAGACAAGTGGTTCTTGAATGGAACTGTTATTCTTTGGGTATTCGAGGTTAAAATAAGTGTGCTCATAATCTCTTTGATCTTCGAAAATCTTTGGAACATGGAAGAAAACCGACATAGGGTTATGCGATTCAAATTCTTTTCTTCTCAGTCTAAAGTTTTAACGGCAACTGTGGTATGGCAAAGTAGAAATATTGATATACGTTTCTGAGTTTGCGTTCTTATTAAAGTTTATCTTTGAGATGGATACTTACCCACGAAATATGGCTTCCTTTGATCTACCACGATTTGCATGCGGAATTTGAAATGCAGTCTGAGGATTGCGGATGTTTCTTTATCTTTCAAGATGCCTTTATCTTTGTGATTAGCGAATATTTTTTTCAATTCTGATAAGTGGCTTTTGTCAAGAACAGTCGTCATTGAGTCGACGCAGATACATATAAAAAAGATTAATAAAGCTAAAAAAGATTCGTGTCAAAGAAATATTTCCTTCCCCAAACATCGAGTGGAAGACGGTAGTTTTTTTTCTTTTGCCCTATGTTCTCGCTCTTTTCATAATGACTTTGCAGAAAAGGTTTGCATTCAAATTTAACGTTTTTTGCTTGTTAAAGACGAATGTCGTGCATCTTTTATTGTTTGCATCCACGTGCTCTCTTACTTTTTGCGAGAAGGTTTCAGCATATATGTATTGTTGTTACAGGTACAGACTATGGGGACACAAAGAAACATACTTCCACCTTTACTTTCGTATATTTTTGTGGTGTTCCATGGAGTTTTCTCTGTAAACATTTTTCTAGTGTTTGTGTTATGACTTCAAATGATACTTGGATACAGATTTATCTCTAGAGATAGCGTAGTGAGATATATGGAAGGAAGATACTTCTATGTCATTATTTTAAAATATGTTTGTTTCTATGCTCGAATTTTATTTTTATACTTAAAAAAATCACAAAGATTAATAGGACTTTTATCCTCAACAAAAAAAGTTTCAATCGACGATGAGAATGAATAACTTTCGAATGTTAACTATGTAAATGACAAAAAAATATATATTTTAGTCATTCATTCTGTTATGATTGTAAGTTATGTATGGTATAGAAATGGAATTTATCCTTACAAAAATGCAGTGAGATACAAAAAAAAATACATGTGTCTCTGTTATTATTTAGAACTATTTTTGTGTAAAAATATTGTACAACTTTTCATTCATAAATAATACTTTAAATGCGAATATTTGAGAAAGATTTAATTTCAAAAGTTCATTGTGGAGAAATTTCCACTTTTTAGCTAAAGCAGATTCCAACTTTAATTCCCAAATTCAAAACAACTAAATTTTTAGTTTACCCTACCGTAGAAAATGTAAAAATGTTTTCGCTGGCAGACATTTTTTTTAAACTTGTGTAAAACGTGATTAGGGAAATTTTAAAAAGTTTATTTTATTTTTATATATTTTTATGAAAATAACTAAAATTTTGAATAGCTAAGAAAATTGACTAAAATATGTTTTACATCCGTTTGGTTTCTTAGGAGATAATTTAACGGCAATTCATAAGGACTATTATAAGTGAAAATGAGTTTTTAATGCATAGACTGTTATGTCACATTTTCTAAGATTATAATTTTTTTTTAATTTTTCATGTAAGAAATAAGAGTATTACAAGTTATTGTAATATTAATTTACTTTTCACAAACACAAAACAAAACAAAAATTAAATCCCACGTAAGGAGTATTAAAGGCACGTTACATTCCATCGCATACAATAAAGTTTCTCCTTACACATCATTATTTTATAACATAATATTATATAAAAACATTGTCAAGAGTATTTATTTGTCAATAACTTTTATTGATGACAGGAACTATAAAAAAAACTTACATGTTCATGATGCGTGTTAGCAATGGTATTCACATATATATTTTTATGAACGTTTGAAGTATTATTGGTTTTGAAAAATAATATATTTTTGAAATGTGTTTTTGCAAGTTGTAAAGCCACGTTTCTTTTTGACACAGTAATCCACTAAGATCGAAGTATTGTTGAACGGGTTTTCGAATGTCGATTCTATTCTCATGCTTTTTTTGTAACTTGCAAAGCCTCATTTCAAAAGTAGTATGTTAAAAAGAATGAAAAATTTAAATGTACTAATTGACTTTATAATTTTTCGAATTTGCATCCAATAAGTATGCAACTATTAATCTTATTCTCACTTTTAGCTTCCACACTACGTTTATAAAGTAAAATGTGGAAGATTTATAAAGGCTATGTCCATCCGTCTGTCTGTCTGGTACCCACTTTCATAGTCCAAACTACAAATACTACAGACATGAGTGATACGTAAAAAAATCCAACACATCGAAACTTTAAGCTATTGGAAAATCTCAGAAAAAAAATTCGTGTTCGAAGTACTTCAATTATTAAAAAAGAACTGCGAAAATTTATTACTCTTTAAATAGCATAAGATTGCAATTATTCCTATTCTTTTAAATCACCATTGCCACTCAAGCATCATGCGAGGAACTTTGTTTAAAATAAACAAAAACAAAAAATAACGTTTGTGATATAAGTCAGTTTAGAATAACATAAGATGTATCAAAATCGGTTTATTTGATAGTTTCATTATATTTTTAAAAAGAGACAGAAGACGTTCTAATTTGTTTTATTTTAAAAGAAAATGTACAGCAAACAATTTCTCATTTCTATTTAGGTATTTATTAATGAATAATGACGTCTTACTACTAATTATTCCTTTTGGCGAGGTGTTTTCGTTGTTTTTTTGTTTTTTAAATGGTATTTAAAAATCATTCGGTTTAGTTAGGGTTATGAAGGTGATATATTTTTCAATGTTATATATTTAATATATTATATAATATATTTAAAAGCGAGCAATGTGAAATATTTATTATTCGAAATATTAATAAATTTAGCAAACGTTAAGGAAAATTTATTGAATCTTCCAAAGAAAATAAATGAAACTATTCAAATATAGCATGTAAATGTTTAATATAGAATTGAATGCTGTGTTTGGCACTTTTTTCTGGTTGAGCACAAATATTGTGTTGAACCGATCTGAATTTCAGATTGAATACAAAACCCTACTTGTGCATGCTACATTTCAACAAACAAGTAAATTTTTCTTATTACAAATTATTATGCATAAATAATATGAATTAAATGTGAAAACTGATTTTTATGTGGAATGTTTTTATCCTTTTTATTCTACATGCGTGGACATTGAAATTTCATTTCACGTATTTTTTAATGCTAACTTTTCTATCATAAACTATAATATTTAAGTGTCTCTAAAATGCCGATAAAGAAGTTTCTGACAAGTATCAGTCGTTTATTTGTATAAAAAATGACGAAGCGCGATAGTTAAGCTCGATTCTGAAGGTCTAGCAAAAAATAATTTTTTGGAAAAATACGTTTGCCAGACATTTTATACTAAATGTTAGAAATGACTATTATAAAAAAACTGACAGAGCTTGTGTGTGTGTGTGTGTGTGTGTATCTATTTTTATAGAACAAAACTTCACGTTTAGGGCTTTAAACTTCAAATGCCAATAAATTTATGTGCTTTTCAGCACATATTAAACGATAACTTTTTAAAATTTCTATAAAATATACTTTAAATATCTTTTTGAAAAATGCTTATACAGTGTGGAAAATTAAAAAAAAGCCGAATAACGGATGCGTGGGTGGGCCTCTTCTAAAATTTTCACGTTGTATAAATAATATATGTGTAGGATTTTGTTCGGGAGTTATAATTAGTTTGTTTTTAAACTATTTTTAAACACCAGGTAATTATATAACGTATTTATTAAAAAAATTATATTGAAAGACTTAACTGGCATGGTAAAATATTTACATAAAATTCACTAATAAGTTTTTGGAACCAAAAAATTAAAACAAAAATGTTTATTTTCGTGCTAACTAAAATTATCAAATGGAATTAGCAATATTGACAATTTCATCTATTCTAGTGTTACTAGAATATACGTGTGCTGTATTATATTTTGTATTAAATATTGCATGCAACCTAATGTATTTAATAACGAGTCTTTGAGTATTAAAGTTTTTAATTTTTGTAATTTTTGTCATTCTGTAATAAAAATCAATATAAGTCCACAGTAAATCTGTTTCCTTCAATTCCTTGTGGTAGATGTTATCTATTAAAGCTATGCCATCTTTGTAAAGAATCGATCTTTCCTTTAAAATATCGCTGACTTGGATTGAAAACATTGTAACTTGCCTGCATTTTGATGAAATTCGAATAAAAATAAGAATTGTACGGATATATTTAGAGAAATAAAATTGCGGCATATTTACAGCTCATTTTTTAATGTGAATGTTTGTATTTTTTTAGGTAATAATTAAATGATGATAGTATAAACTTCAAACTTACCTGTTATATCATCGTTCATACCATAAAATTATTAAGGTAGTATGGGACACAAAATCGTAACCTTTACAAAACGCGTATTATTATCTTAAACAATATTACAATAATTTCTGAAAAATTTGACATAGAAATTATATTTCTATATGCAGTAGAACTTGAAACATTTAGTTTCTTGCTACATGACTTCTGTGTTTTTCGAGAACCACACCTAGCAGGAATACAATTATTAAAGCAACAGGCACCTTAATTATTGTGCTTTATGTTCTACAGAAGATTTTATATATACATTTATATTCTCTGAACATTATATATATTTTCTTAACTTCAAAGCTGTTTTTCTCCTCATTTGTTTTTTCGGTGATTCTTTTTATTTCAATATCTACTTTTATAGTATTCAAAATTTTCCACGCATATTTTTCATACGTATTTCTTTAATTTGTCTGTAGTATTTTTTTAAACGAATATTTTTTCTTTTATAAGTTTTTAATAGATAGTGAATTAGAATTGTAGTGAACCAAAGAATTTTTAAAAAAATTCTTTTGTTAATAAAAAATGTACCGACAGTTAAAGTAAAAAAAAATATTTATAAAAATGCTTATTTTTGTTAATTAATATTTTTTACTTGCATTAAAAATCATAAACTTTACTTTCTGACTTATTTTATTTTTAAATAGTTATTGTTTTTAATTTGACCATCCAATAATGTTAGTATACTTACTATGCACATTTACGGGAACAATTTAATTATCTGCAATGTTTAAAAAAGGAAATGTTTCATATCTTTAGCTACGAAAAACAAAATCCTGTCCCCAATGAGTCCCAAGTCCCTACATTTAATCTGATTTCCTTGTGCACCAGCTCATGTGTTGACCTCGCTACTGAACTGACGTTTGAAATTGATTGTTACTCTAAATAGTCACGGCTGTTTCTTTTTGTTGATTTTATTACACCAATACACAATAAGCATAATCTAATCTGTAAGACAGTGATAAACAAATTACAAGCGATATTCGTAAACACACTTTTAGCGAAGTTCAGTGGTTGGAAGATCAAAAATTAGGAAGTATGTATTATCAATATTAAAATAAATAATATGAACCTAGAAATAAGTACAGCTTTGATTCAATTAAAGACTAACTACGTGTGTTGAGGCACAACAAATTTCAGGTGTCTCTGAGACTAGAGAAAATCGCATAATTAAAAAAATTCTTTCGCTTAGAATTACGAATGTCTGTAAAACATTTTAACAAAGAAAGGTTTGCATCGAACTTTTACCTTGCTAACTTATTGTTGCGTATAACCCTATCTTGTCTAACCCTATCTTGCTAACCTTGCGTACCTATTTTATGAAATGCTCTCATAAAATAATTATCAATATTTGTTTGTTTACACAGACGGACGGCAGTAAAAGGTCTCTAAATTTAGCGATCTATCTCGCTAATTCAGAGAATTACATTGTTTCTTCTCCCCATACATCGGATTTTTTACTATTAGATAGTTGGTCTCATTCAATTATGTAGTTAGCCATACATAGTTAAAAATGTTAAGAAATAAAACATATAAAACTTTATTTAGGCTGAAAAGCCAAATACAACTTTTTTAAAATAAAATAAATCGAAATGTCTCGATCTCCCTAAACGTCCCCCTTTCCGCCTTAGGCATTGTTCTTCAATTTCAGGTAAGCGTCCTTTCCAAACCACTCGAAATGACTGCTTCGTCATTTCAGGCCGTGTTGACACAAACGCTGAGAGAGCGGTTTTGAGATTAATTTAACTGAATACATTCTACTGAAGAGCTTCCACCAGTCGTTAGATAAACGTTTAATAATGCTCGACAATATGCGCAAAAGAAAGCTCTTTTTATTGTTCCCCCAACAAAAACCACCAGAAAATGTCAACAGGCTGCTAGGTATAATTATAAAACGGAAAATTTCCTTAATGTTTCGCTTGATTGAGATATCTGCAAATGGGTTATTAGAGACGATGCTAGTACAAAGTTTTTTTCGTATTGTTTGGTTTGCCTCTAAGTCAAATGGGTTTTAATTAAAGAATACTTATCACTGCTAAATATCATCAAGCGTTTCTTTCTCAGAAATGAAATGAGGCTATGATCAACAAAGAGAAATCGTACTAATTTCATGTAACATAAGAATACCAGTTGACATTTTTTGAGATCTTTGGCTTATTCATGGAGAATAATAGAGCTCAATGTACACTTTATTAAGCCTTTAAAAGGAAAATAGATAAAAATAATGTCTTCTTTAATTTAAATTACTAGGAAAATAATTAACTTATTTGTTTGACTTTCAAAGAGCATTTTGTGTGTTGATTATTTCTGGTGAATGTAAATAGTTCTTATCAATCAATCTCTATTTGTCTAAACATGGAGCTTTGCTTACAACCAAAGCAATCAAACCTTTAGGTAGTCCCGAACATTTATTTTAAACTGAGATTTTATCTTTAAAAAGCAAGCGTGTTTGGAGCTTCACTGATTCAGGTTTCTATTTTTAAAAATGTCTATTTCCAAATACCATTAATTTAAAGAATTTTTATTTACTAGTTATGTCTAAAGTTTATTCCTTAAACTCGGTTTAAAATATTAGTTAAACTAATTAAATCTTGGGCAGAAAGGCTTAAATTACTTTTGATAAAGGATTTTTTTTATTTGCAATATAAGTTTTTCATAGAAATTAAAGTTGTGGGAACCAGGGATACTTTACATATGGCCTTTTTTATGATTATTTTTTGTGAGTCAGAATTGGCATCATTTTAAGTCATACTCCCAAATGTATGAGTTATGATGTATTCCTATACATTTGAATACTCGAGCCAAATTTTAAAACTTAAGTTAAATTTTTTTTCATCTTCGCAATTAATACTTTAAATTGATAATGGTAAATATTGAGTAATGGTAAATTCAGCATAAATTGACTTCATTGAAGCACCAATAAATAATGTTTAAACAATTTAAAAAGCAAAAAAAAACTGAAAATTTGGTGAAGTATTCCTGGTTACCCTATTTAACAATCAAAAAACATTATATCTTTATTTTGCATGAATGATAATTTTTAAAACTTAGTTTGATTTATAAAGAAAAATGATTTATCATGCGAAAATTCAAAAGCTTTGTTTTTGACATAAAATAAGAAAATTATTTATTTTACGTCATGAATTGTGCATTACTTAAATATTTTCCAAAAACGGATTTTAAATTTTCAGCTGAATAAAAATTTCTTATTTAAAGGTAAATATTTCTACCTGAAAAAATGTACAGGTATTTTGGATGAAGTTTAAAATATTTTATATTTTCCTAATATTCACGATAGGAATTCTTTTAATCAAGAAAATAAAAAGGCAAAATACATTACAATGCGTTCAAGTAAATAACAATAAATTCTTTTAAAATCATAATTGAAAAACTTTTCTTTAAAACTAAGAATTCTTTGAATATTAAAGGTTAATATTCTCTTATAAATGTTCAAATTTTTAAATAAGTTATACGTAAATACTTTTTTTTAAACGTTTTTCAAACTTAATACCGAGACAGTTGCAAATACTTAATAAATGGTATACAAAAAATAGGAAAAACAAAGAAGCCTGTAAGTATTGTGTTAAAAATAAAAATTATTTTAGGGAAATGGCTAATATAGTTTTTCTTCAAATTCTTTCTATTTTTTTGTGGTAATACACAAACAATAAGTGTTGTTTTAAGTATTTATTAAATACGCACATATATAACGTTTAACTTTGTTTGGAATTATTTACAGTAGTATTAAGAAATACCATAAATAGTAACATTTAAGCGAACTTAACAGCTGAAAATGCATTATGTAAATTTTAATATGAACACCCATATATTTTACCTAAATAAGTTTAATTATTTCTTATCATTTTTTTTTCTAGAGTCAGCCGTTTCCAAGGATTAGATTTTCCTTTTTGTTTAAGAAACAAACATAAATAATTATACCGCAATTAACAAATTACAATGCAGCAAGTCACATTCCTTAATGCCAAAATTCTAATAGCTAACTTCAAAATCCCAATAGAGTATATATAATTAAGAAAATTCAATCTGTTATCCTTTATATGAAAATAAAAACGAACTTATTACTTCCTCTAAAAACAATACCACTTCCTTTAAACGATTAATGCGAATTTCCTTTACTCGTAAATTCGGTGTTTCCCTCCATCATACATGACGAAAATATTATAAAAAAAACTGAAACTATCTTTCCAAGAGTTATTCTGAGATGCATAGACTAATTTAATGCAGGTTCGAAAACTTTTATGTTTTTTTAGAAAAACTTTTTGAAGGCAATTTCCTGATTCCATCAAGCTTCGTTGTTTTCACGGTGCATCAAAATCTATAGAAGCAAGCAATTTATATAAAACAGGGGTCTACGCGATACCCCAAACAAGTCTTAGGGTATCGCGTAGATGTTACACTTGGTCATAATTATACCACAAAGAAATTGATTGTGTTTTCTCAAAAATCCATTCCCCTCCATTCCATTGTAAAAAGACCAAAAAGCCTTCTAATTATTTTTTTAGTTTTAGTTCTAATTATTACTGAAGTATATAATAACATTTATAATTTTTAACATTAGTCATTTAAAAAAGAATGTTCATTCTATTTTAATAAACTTAATTTGCTTTATAAATCTATGAATATGAAATGTAATAATACATAGAATTTGAGAAATATTGTTTTAAAGAAATTTATAAAAAAAATATTTGATCAAAAATTCGTTAAAGTTTATTTGAGAAATTATTATTTATATTATAGGAACATATAATCCCATCTATTTTAATTTTTAAACACATTATAATAAAGTAAAAACATTTAGTTTTTTAAATTAAAGAGCACTTTTGTCTTTATTTTATAATTGTGTAAAATTGTCAAAATTTATACATAACACAAGAAATGGATAAATGGTTTGCTAAGTATTTTTTTTAAAATATAATACTCATTAAAATCCTTTAAAATATTTCCGTAATAATATGGTGGGATGTTTTATTTTCTAAATTTTGAAATATATTTAAGTAATTATATCTCACAAAAATCAATGAAATAATCAAATGTCCGCAATTATTTATAAAGAAACGATATGAAATTTTCTTTAGAGTACATTTTCACTAAAAATTCTCATTAAAAATGAAATATGTTTATCGAAATATTACTCTTTGCTGCATATTAACCCTATAACATTATATATATATATATATATATATATATATATATATATATATATATATATTATATATATATATATATATATATATATATATATATATATATATATATATATATATATATATATATATATATATATATATATATATATATATATATATATATATATATATATATATATATATATATATATATATATATATATATATATATATATATATATATATATATATATATATATATATATATATATATTATACTGATTAATTTTCCTCGCTAATAAAAATTAATCCACAATAATCCAGTAACATTAAAAATATAAAAAATATTACTGCAACAATTTACTACAACTCAATAAGTGACATCAGAAAATTACAAAATTCTAAAAACACCATTTTTTGCAAGAATTAAACCAGAACAATCCAGTCAAATAAAATAAAAATATCAAGGAAAGAAACAATAAGGCAGCCAGCTATATTTAGAGTGTAAACTCTTATAAATCGTGCCTACCATCCCAGAGGGGGAGCATCAGTCTAAATAAGGGGGCTGAAATAGGGGAATCTCCACTCGATGACGTCACTGGGATCAATGTTGTCCATCGAGCGGTGATCCCTTTTATCATTTGCCCCTCTCTCCCCAAGTTAAAGTATCGTTTAAAAAGCGTTTCGTTGATTAGGGGCGACATATAATTAACTTAAATTATGAGTTGGTCGTCGACTGGGGTTTCTAACTGGGATGCAAGTGCTTTAATAGGTGTTGGGATTGGTGTGGAGATACTACCTGAAGAGTAGGGGGAATCGGACTTGTGTTGAGGATATTTTTAGGGGATAGTTTATTTGGGAATTGAATTTGGGGAAATTGTTTTTTTTGTTCAAGAAATTAAGTAGTAAATTAACATTAATGCTTTTAAGATGATGGTAACCCGTTGAGGGATAAGCAAATTGGCTGAAGTGTAAACTTATTTTTATGCACGAGATCCAAATTTAAATTTTTAACTGAAAATTTAATTTCTATAAATTTAAAATATATATATTTCTGTAGAAGATGCTTATATAAGAGTCATTTAAACACAATATTTTTTTTTATTTAGTACAATTAAAAAAAATATGACCACATAAAAGTTGTGTAATGCTGAAAAACCTGACAGTCAGGTTACGGGTTTTTTACGTCTGCATGCCTCACAGGATTAATCAAACAAAAAAACTTTATTTGAAGAAGGTACATTTTTTTAAAATTAGGTCTATATTTATATTTAATTAGAACTGGGTTATGTTAAAGGGGGGGGGGGGGGTTCTGTTTTCCTTAAGACAAAAAATTTGAGCATAAATTAATAGCAATTAGTTTAAAAAATAATTTTTGAAGTTTCTTAATAATCTATGCATTTTATACTAACTATCAATAAATTAAAAAAATGATTGTAATTGTCATACTTTTTATCCCAGAAACTGTTAAAAAATTCAATGCAATTTGTTACAATATATATATAGGGGTGCATTTTAGTTTTTGATGTACTCAAGAAGGAATTTGTGATATGTACAGAAACTCTTCCACGTCCTTCTTTGTGAAACGGTAAGTGAAAACGTAACTAACAAAATGAACATTTAAAGTTAAAAAACACGCAAATATGCAACATTTAGATACTTTTAAATTTGTAAAATTCTTAAAGAATTCAATCCAAATCTTTGAAAACACCCCTGTGCTACATAAGCAGATTTGCCACTTTTCGTCCAATAAAAATGGAAACATAAAAGGTTGAATATATATTTCTTCTCATGTAACGATTTCCTAAAAAATCCTTTTTAAGGGAACGATGCTACAGATGCCGAAAGTCACTGTAATGGGCTTCTAAAAGGTTTATTAAACAAACGTATATTTTTTAAATATGCAAGTAGGAAGGCGTTCAACAAACATTAGAAGGATAAAACTAGCATTTTTTTATTAGTAATCGTAAAATTTTCAAAGTAAAACACTATTTTTTTATTTGTGTATTTATTGGAGTTCCAAACTAAAAAACTTTTTAACTAAAAGGTTTAAAAAGTAAAACATTGTTAAAATATTCGTGCCCATAGTAATGTGTGATTTATGCAGATTATATTGAATACATGAGTAATTTAATTATCAAAACTATGTACGATTACTTATATGTGGCATATGATGTTGGAACTTTCTGAACACAAATTGAAACCTAGGAAAACAAGCAAAAAATTCCATAAAGAAACACTTTTCCATAAAATTGCGAAAATTAACAAAACATTTTACTAGTTTTTGAAGCATAAAATATACGTAATTTTTTTTTATTTTGTTGAATTAATGATTTAATTTTAACGCTTTCAATGCTATTATATGGGTAAAAATTGGCAATTTTATAAGATTTAAAAGTTATTTACTTTACTGAAAATGCATAACATCTGGTGAATGCTTGTGAAGAGGTAAATTATTTTTAGACGTAATTATACAAAATTAATTTTAGTATAAATAACAAATATACTTTTTACAAAAAGGGCAAAATATTGGTGAGAAATAGGAGACTCAATCAATTGATATGTAGCAACTACGTAAATTATAGCATATTTGATTCATCAGAAATAATATTATAAATAATATTGTGTAATTAAAAGAACGGAACACACACAAACATATTTTATGATGTAGAAGGAAAGCAGATTAAAAAAAGTAGCTACAATGCAAAAATTAGAAACACTATTTCAATTACACTCGTTTAATTATTTTTTAGATTTTTCTATTAATATATGTAAAACTCTCTACTGAAAAAGTGTATATAAAATCTCTGCGAATAAAAAAATGTTTTTTGAGTGAATCAGTTCCCAATTTTTTTCTTTAATTCTTTAATTCCTCATTTCATTACGTATGAACCGCAAATTATTTATACACAGCTTTAAAAATACGTTTGCATCAATTTACAGCAAACGTACGCACTCAAATTCGAAAATTATTCCACTTTATATTCAGAATTCCTTTCCAGTTGTTATTTTTTCCAACAACTCCTGATTGATGATGTTAAAAACATCAAGCATTGCATGGGGTAGCTTTAATTGAGCTTACTGGTTGGATACATGCCAAAATCCTTAAGCTTGGTTTAGTAACTATTTCAAAAACTATTTGTGAATTAAATTTTAAACGTTCATACAGCAATACACCGGGAAAGTAAACAAAAGAAGAGAAAAAAAGAATTTATTGTTTTAAATCGCAACTTACGGTAGTATTGGACACATTTTCCATAAACGTTTTCAAAAGTTGCTTAATAAAAAATACCCATTAATTTTTCCAGCATACAACCAGTAAAGTTATCATAAATTACAGTAATTACTTTTTTTGAAAACAGCTTAAAGTTAAAAGGTTTCTTTAATATTTTAGATTTATTAAGGTACAGTTAACAAGTTTTGTTGCATTAGTATTTTTTGTATAATGCTTTTTTTTAAAATAATTATTTGTATTTTCGAAACACAAATATTTTTAATTCAATTTACTTATTGATGTTTTACATGTTTCAATAATAGGTAATTACATTTTTTAGTGTTTTTCATGTAAGATTAAATACAAAAAATTGCGAAATCCCAGTTTATATTGTAATATAAACTGTCCCATTTAAACGTTTGCAATAACTGTTTCTTTTTTATGTACTCGTCTGTTATTTATGTAAATTATATTTTGATTGTATAGTGCAGTAAACTTTCAATATCGGTCATTCACCATAGCTTATAAAAGAAACCAACATTCCAACATAAATTGAATAAAAGACTTACAAAAAGCTATAACTCAAACTGCCAAACGTGGCACATCACACTTTGGGTTTGGTTGATGACGACCGAAACTAGAACTCAATACATTAAGCAATTGATTAAAATGTACCCTTTTTCCGCTACACTCAAATTATCCGAATGTAGTTAGGTCTCAATTGCTTCGGATAACTAAATTTCTATTGTACCTTTTTTTTTTGCTTTTAGACTTTTCATCTAAACACAGTTCTAAATAACAAAACATGCGTGACTGTATTAAAACTAGGAAAATAGGCAGTTGAAGACATTTTACTAAGAAAGGTAATGTTAGTTTTTTGACTTACTTCGAAAACTTTTATTTATACTTCTACGGGGCCCGGATGGCCTAGTGGTTTGGATCGCAGGCTATTACATAGTAGTCTGCGCGCTGTAACGGGTGCGGGTTCGATTCCCGCCTTTGCCCTGGGTGTACCTTCTCGCTCTGTGTCATTAAAAATTCTATCAGTGTCTGTCTTATTTGACGAAGGTTTAAGCCTATTTCACACCCGCACAATTACTTGCAATTCCGTTGCAACTGCAACTCGTCACTTGTGGTAACCCGGTTTTTCGGATATTATTTAATGCAAATTATCATGTAAATAATTTATCTCACAATTTAGCAAGTTTCATCTTTCTGTAAACAAACTTTATTCAAACCACAGACCAAATTTATGTTTCCGAACTTCATTAATAAGATCAATTTCCATTTTTGCCGTCCATTTACTACCCATTTTTAATTGCGCAGATTTTTGCATTTTTTTGCAAGCAAGGAAAGTTGGCGTCTTAAAAAGTAAATAAACAACCAGTTGTCGAAGTCTAGCTCGCCACAATGTAGCCAAACAAATACTTAATTCTGATTGACTAACGGTACATGCAACTTGAGATTTTTTCGTGCTCGCATAAAAAAATCTCACGACTTGAGTGCAACTTTTTAATGCATGGTGTCCTATGGGAGTTGCAAGTAGTTGAGACAAGGTGGGAAATGGGCTTTACAAGCGGGTTTCTCTGATCAAGCACACAAACCGGAATATATAAGTGTAAAAACCAACCAACCTTATTTATACTACTTTTCTGGGTTGTATTTCAAGAAGAATTATTTATAATCTGTATTTAGCATACGTAGCGTCCAAAAGCTATTCTAAACACTAATATGCTTTGCGAAATTTCTACAGTTTCATGCACCATGTCATTACAAATCCATATACCACCTTAGCCTTTATTTCCGTAAATACCCGAATATCACCAAACTACAATACCACTCCCAATAACCCTGCACCAATATCTCCAAATTTACTCAACTCGACACTCAAAACTGGTAAGGATGGTTGCTAATTCAACAGATAACCTACAACAGTTTGAGTACGCAGAGCATGCTAAATCTCGACTTGTCCCAAGAGCTACAGTGAACTATCTGAGCATCGCTGCTGATCATAGCTTCACGTGTCACATTATGAGCGAAGCTGCTTCGATCTAATGTATGGTCCGTATGTAATGGATTGCTTCTGCCTGCGAGAGTTTAGGGTGGTGTTTCCTTCGCTCCATCGTTTACGACTTCTGATTAAACAATACGTGGGACTACACGCACGAATGAGAGAATCGTACGTACGTTGTGTAAATATATGAATTGTTATTATGTGTATGCTGGTGTATATTTTGTGTTAGTTAGTTTGCAAATGAAAGTTTGTATTCTTAATGCTGCAGTCAGTAATAGTGCTTGTGTAGCGCTAGTGCAACGTTAGAGCAAACCATATTGAGCATTATTACTGCTACTTTGAGTCTAAATTCAATGAGTTATTTTAGACAGGTGTTCTTTGGGCTATATCACCTAGTGTCTATAAAATGGTTTATATTTTGTGTTAATGGTGTATATTCGTGCAACATTTACATCCAATTCATAGGCTCTCTAAGTGCAAAAAAACAGTGCAAGCAATTTGACTTTGTTATTCTTATATTTGATCTTTCAGTTATGGTTAACAGTTATAATAGTCACACAAGTACTACACTGTTCTTCGTTTTTTCATCATTTGCAAAATATTAATTATATTGATGATATTAATATTTAATATTTACATCATTTGCAAAATATGTGTTGTTTACTTTTGATGCTACTTATTTTTTCTTCATATTTTTGAAATACGTATAGTGCAACATTACCAGCAGATATTTTAAAAATCATTAATATATTGAACTTGCTTTGAGTGCATAACAAAGATAAATCAATGAAAAAACAAATATGTTTCACTTAAAAATAAATGTTAAATAAACTTATTGTCGAAAAAGAAAGTAAAATTATTCAATAAATTGTCGAAAATTTGAATATGAAAAGATTCAATTTGTGATTCAAGAGTAATCTAAGTAATAGAAATAAAGTATAAATAAAAATAAATGCAAATTAATCAAATCACATCAATTTCATACGGTGCGAGATTAAATGTATTCAAAATGAAATGTTTTTATATCTTTTAAAGAGGTAATATACCTGCTCAAAAACAATTTAAAACAAACGTTAAAACCAAATTTTATATTTATTTTTAATAGTAATATAAAAATTAGCAAGGTACATTTTATCTATAAAATCTTTTATAGGGATTTAATATCGTATATCACGGTAATGTATAGAAAAAATATTATATTTCATTTATTTTGAGTTGAATGATCTGAGGAAATTAAAATGGTTTATTTGTATTTACACTTTTTATACGATATGATTCTATTTTGAACTATATTTAGGAAACAAATATTTAAAATTGGATTAATCAATGAAAAATAAAAACAACTAAACCTATACATTAAACATATTTAACTTGAAATTTTGAAAGAAGACAACTGACTAAAATAAAATCTGAATAAAAAATTATAAAAAGTACGTTTATTTAAGTAATATAGAACATTATATCAACATTATTATTAAATACACAAATTATTGTTATTATAACTTAGCAAAAACTGAATCTTAATAATTACTGAGCATACTTGTAAATGAAAATAAATGGAAAATCTTAAAAAACATGTATCTTTTAAAATAACGGTACATGGTTTTTTAAAAAAAATCATGCATAAGACGTTGTAGTACTGTAGTATGTGAACCATTCTATTATTTTTAAGTTTGAAATAATTTTTTCAAATTTTCCGATATTTTTAATTTCTATAATTAGAGATCCTGAAAATAATTGAAATCTTTAAATTCTTTCTTTTCAAGAAATAATCACCCTCATTCGAATTACATACATCGTTTGTAAAACATTCCCTTGATTGGAATAGCATTGTGTCTAATCTTAACTCATTTTCCCTTTCATTTCTAACATACCTTAATACGTATCAGTAATTTTTCATTTTAAAACTCAAAAATTTTCACGATAATTTTACCTATTTAACTGACCAATAACTTCAGAAATACAAACTGCTTTCAAATGCCAATAAATAACTTATTTCCTAACCAATTTGGTTTGTAAATAATAATAAACTTTTCACAATAAAAAAAAACCTCCGATTGTAAAGAAATACCCTTCGAAAAAAAAAAACTTTACCCTAAAACGAAAACATTAAAAAAAGGGCTTGAACCATGTTAATAATTAATCCACAACCCTATCTGTACCTGTAAAAACGCCCAAAGCTGTCGACGGCATTGCTCAAGGTTACGATAAGTAGACAAGGGATTTTCCTCGGCCGCTACTGTATGCCGAGTTCCCTGCTTGTCGCTGATGCTTGGCCGATGGGAGTTCCCGCAGTATTTTCTGAGATCGCGTTGTTCATTATGTGGTGGGCGATGCATTTTTATTCAAATTAGGTTTAAATTTTACAAAAACAGTGTAAAACTCAAAGCATGCATCAGTTAATACTCCTTCCATGCAATAATAATATTCCTGTATACCTCTAGTGGACGTTATTTCAACCCTAACCCAACCCCTTCTTTATAACAGAATGTAAGTTTTACAATTTCACACGGCTTTTCACATTTTAGGAAACAATTATGGGGTACATAAAACTTTGACCAGTAATTTATAAATCTAAATTCTAACCTAATAATGTCAATTGCTTTTATTGGGGGTGCCTCGGTTGATTATCTCTTCAGTGTATTCGTCATACTATTTTTTAATAACGTACCTTTAGTGGCCAACTATCGACTTATTCGCATAATTAGTCTTTAGACTACCTACAAGAAAAGCGGTCATAGGCTACGCAGCTTCTGGCTTTCTTTGTATGAAATAAAAGTTATGGATATGCTAGCATAATATATTATTTATTTAAAAAAATTACTTAAATACTATTTCTTCTTGTATACAAACAATTTCATGTATTGTTTGGATAGTTTGACGTCACTTTTACATATTCCAGCTAAATATAAAAATGTTAATATAGAAGTAAGGTGTACATAATTTTGGATGTACGGATAATAAAATAAAAAGTTAGGCGAAAATAACTTTTAAACTGATTATGAATAATGTTTACACATTTTACATAGGTTTGGAATTTTGTTTTGCTTCTTTAAAAACAAAAATGTCCTGACTAAACATTAGGAAAAGTGTCAGTTTTACACATTTTACATAGGTTTGGCATTTACACATTTTACATAGGTTTGGAATTTTGTTTTGCTTCTTTAAAAACAAAAATGTCCTGACTAAACATTAGGAAAAGTGTCAGTTTTCAGTTTTCAACGTGCTTAAACTACGAACAAATACTTAATAATACTCAGTATTTGTATACTATTAGTAAAAAGGTATGATAAGAAAAGTAGGCTATTATCATTTTAGCTTTAAGCTAAATATTCCTCACATGTCAAATAGTTTATTTTGTGATATAAGGCGATAAGCATTTATTTAAAAAGGCTCTTTTTTAAACCGAAAAAAATCAATTTCAATCAGTTAATCAATTTTTTGCCGTCTTGAACTCTTCTTTCTCTTAAAAAAAGCCTAATTACAAATAGTCACATAAAGCACTTCTGAAGAAATCTATGTCCACTGTCCGTTGATTGTGCTTAATGGGCAATCCCCTAATCGCGCGAAATGCATTTTGTGGGTCACCACAAGGTGAAGGATTCTCCGAATCACGTGCGGTGCTTCGAATATCCAAATGCGAGAGCGACCTAACTTTGGCCATTCCGATGTTATTGTAATCAGTGTAATTGCTCGAGAACTCGGAGCCTTAAGTAGCTTATGCCACACTCGAAGACGACTCAGTGATTCTAAGAAGAAGCACACTGGAAGAGTCGATGTCACTCTTTGTGGCTTTGGTTTGTAAAAACTGTAAATGACATATATGGAGAAGATGGGTTTAAACAAATATGAACTGCAAGGGAAAAAATATTGGCTATCGTAAGTTTTCCACTATCAGAAACTACCAAATTGTGGTATCAAGAAAGCAAATGTGATAAAGTATGTACACATATTGAAGGTATTTTGGAGAAATGAAAGGGTTTAGAAAAGTAACATTTAAGTTATATTTGACAATTGACAGATTCTGAGAAAAACTTATCTAAAAAGATCAATTGCAATGGAGACATGTGAAGAAGAAAAGTAAACCTTTTCCTTTTCAATTTTTTCAATGCATACAACCAATAGTTTTAATTTTTTTAAAGACTATTTATAAAATATCCAATAACTCCTAGAATAGAAAGCCCGAAAGGTTTTGACTAATGATTGCTTTAGTCTGGAGTTGGAGGTTGTAGAACGATCATTCATCTAATCCTCAAAAGCGATCCACTATATGTGACGTCAGACTGCTCAGCTCGCTGATTTCTACTTTTAGGTAGTATTAGGATAGTCTGTGTGACTCCTTTAAACTCGGACTGTTAAGCATATATTGGTAAATAAACAATTTTTAAAAACTTTTATACGAACTTAGTGTTATATAGAAACTCCAAAATATTTTTTGTTTTATATTTGTCTTGAGTGTCCTAGCTTTGACTCGTACTAAAAATCTGTTCCATCTGGAACAAATTGGGATCTACATGTTCTATCAGAATATTGAATTATTTTGTTCATGAAAATCTGAGTTGCATGTTTGTCAATCCTTTCCTGGGTCTTGTCAATAAGGGTGGCACTTAAGGGGGGCCGGGCGGAAAATGCGGCTGCCAGGGCCATTACGTGAATAATTGACAACGGCTAAATAGTCTTTTATAGTTGAGCGCGAGAGCTAGCAGGCGTGATGGAGCCTTGGGCTAAATAAGTAATTAGAAGAGAGGAAGTGGGGACGGACTGCGAGACTTGTCGCCTTGCGATTGGCCGTGACGTCACTCTACGATTTCGTTTCCTGGCCACAAAATTCCCCCACGAAACGACAGCAGGTAAATTTTGAGGCGCGACTTAAAAACCTTTATTTTTATACGAGGGTCATTAATCGCTTTTCGCAATGTCCTATGAATTACTGTGATTATTCTCTTTTATCGTTGTTTGATGTCCTCTCTCTAATTTCTCTTCGAGGATGAACAGAGGGGTGGATTTAGGATGGTCTTGAATTTTTTTCTGGAGGACGAAAATGAGTGTCTACGGATTTTCATGGTCTCGCTCCCTCATAAAATTAAAACGTCTTAAACTGGTAGGTTAAGATGTCTTATCGACGTAGACTGTTCGTAGGTTTTGTCCTTAGACGAATCATTTATATAAATAAAACGTCCAATTTGTACCTTACTACAAACAAAACGTTTTTTGTCACATGGCCTTGGGTACTAATTCAATACATATTTTCTAGTATTTATTTGCACGTCCTCTTTCATTGTAACTTGTGAGAATATTCTTTAAGACAAAATAAGTTTTCTCTTTTATTCATCAAACAACCAAAATGAAACAAAAATTATTGTACAAAAAGACTTTTGAATTAAGGGTAAAATATTGGAAACATGAAATTTAAATGAAAAAAAAATGTTCAAAAATAGCTGCTTAAGAAAGTCAGGGCAGTTAAAAAATGGATTGAATGTAAGATTCATTTATAGTACTTTTAAGTGGTTCAAACAAGTGTTAATCTTACTCTATTACGCCTAGAAATATTCGTTGGTAACTTAAATAAAGAGAAGGTATTGTGACGTTAATTAAATGAAAAATGAACTATAAAAACGTGTAGGTGTGGAATTTATTCAATAGTATCTTAAAAGTTGGACATATGGGTTAGTAGAAACTCGTTCCTATGGAATACCGCCAAAACCAGCTTGGCAGTAATGTCAAAATCTTATTTGGCATTGAACCAGGCGTCATTTACAAATTACTTCTTTGGGTTTGGTGGTTAAGAATTTAAAACAAATATCAAAAAATATATACTCCACTAAAGCATAAAAATTACATTGATAAGTTGATTGTTCTGCTAAAGCTGAATATTATTCTTCTACAAATACAATTTAACACAATATAACGTAATATGATTTTTGAAATAGAAATTTTATTAAGAAGTATTTGTTATTTAAATAGAAATTTAAAAATATTTTAACAAACATTTTTAGCCTATAATATAACTAAAAACACATTGAACTCATTAACTAAAATATTTGCCCCGAAAACTATTTAAGTAAATTGCATTGGAATGTATTAATATTTAAAATACTTCAGGGTAGGTAAGAGAAATTCACTAATTAAAATTTGGAAACACAAGTCATAAATATGTAGTTGAATACTTTAGCTGATTCTTGATACTGCATAATCAGTCTGACAACAGTTTTAAAATAACATCACAGGAAGAATAGCTTAAGGGAAATGTAGTGTCAGTGAATATAATTTCAATAACCATGCCATCAGAAATAACTATGCTGAGATCCAGTAAAAGTTTTCCTATTATAAATACAGTGTTCCTTCAACTACTTTGAAAGAAAGTGCTTGAGGTTCAACTTGCAGAGACACAGTTGACAGTTTCTTTTTCTGGTTAATTTATTAAATATAATAATGCATTGTTTTAACTCTTAGCCCGAATCGGCTTTGAGGGACGATTTCAATTGTGTAAAAGTGTATCTCAGAAATTAAAACGAGACATGTTGATAGATTTGGAAGATAATCAAACATTCAAAAGTTTAAGTTAACTTTACAAACTGTTTTTTTTTAATTCTTAATAAAGTTATCCCGCCCCCCCCCCCCCCCTTTCGAAGAACACTAGTATGCGTGACAGTGATTAGGCGATTGATGTTATGGCTTTGAAAGTAATTTATTATAAGTTTGTTAGTTGGTCATTAAAGTCTATGTTTAAAGGTATGTATGAAAAAAAAATTACATCGCATCCGTAAAAGTGGCGTATAGGTCAAAAGATGATTTTCCTTGTGTTTAAAGTTTTGCCAGTTCACATTTTCATTGTTTCAAAATGGAATGTTTGCAGTAAATTTTTAAAACATTTTTTCAACTTTTTATATTTCAAAAGTACAATGTAATAAGTTTAGATTGAAATAACTTACAAAGCGATTGTACAGTTTAACATACATTCTAAACAAGAATGCACAACGCTTACAATCCCATTTATAAAGCAGTCATAATTACTATCAATACTCATTATAAACCAACTACATCATAAAATTATAAACGCTTTTATTCACCACACGTCAAATGAAATATTCCACAGCAATTCCCATCGTCAAATATAAATTCATACAAATGACGCCGTATCTATTCTAATAGAGCTGCTATTTACGGCATTTAAAGTGGAGCCCCCGCCACTTGTAAAAACCTCGTCCGCAAAATATACCACTGGGAACCAGCGAGCCGTGGTAAATGTCACTGTAGGAACACAGTTAATTTTTAATTGCGACTGTTCTCAGTACTCGGGAAACTAATGACTGGACGGCCGATGAGCGCATTTCGGGGCCTCAAAATGACACGCAAATCTAGTTTCCGATTGCCGGTGGATTGTCCAGGGATTTGTATTACTCGCTGCGATCCAATTCTGGGAAGGAGTTACACATTGCGATCCAATTCAGGCAAGGAGTTACACATTGGGATCTAATTCAGAGAAGGGGTAACACATTGCGTTTTGGCGACTTTATTTGACATGACCAGAAACACGCTACAGGTCCCATGGTTGTATAGTTATTACATAAACCTTAGTTTCTGGGATTCCACGTAGCTACAAAAAAAACTTTTGTTGCAGTTGAGGATTGAAGTGATGTTTATTGTCAGTATGTGTTAGGAAAATTGTTTTGTATATAAGTGGTTATTTAACATGAATTATTTTATTTTAATTGCAAATATAAATAAAAAAAATTCGAATGTTAGTGCTCATTATTTTATTTCTATTACACTCATTATTTTGAATTGTTCTTAACATTTTTCTTATTATTAATGTTTATCAGAAAATGATGTTTTGTAGAATTTATTAATGATTTATTTTAATTGTGTATTATCAGGTACATTTTTGTTTTAGTTCATTATTCACTTAAACTACGTACGAATAATTTTTGGTATCTCACGTAGCTTAGCGAAGCTTTCTTTCAGTTGATGTGTCAGTGCTTATTTATCGATAAATTACTTCATTACTTAAAAATGTCAGTACATATTTATAGCTAAATATTTATTTTTAATATGAATAATAATATTAGCTGTTCTAGTAATTCTGTGTTAAATATTATACTTTTCGACACAATCTTTTATTTCAAATAACTTTTGTTGTGGTACCATTAATTATATTTATATCGCGCCAATTATTTTTTTACGAAATTAGTAGAGTTTTATTATAAGAACAATGCGTTAAGCTCCTTTAGCTGTATTGCAGACAAAAAGGGAATTAAAGTGTTTATAAATTAATTTCGTATGTTAATTTTATATACTTCGCAACTATAGATCAAATATATTTTTTAGCATTGCATATTTGTTGCCTATAAAACGATTTCAATAAGTGTCAGCAAGCAAATAAAGCCTATAATTGAATCAATATTCTTAATGTTAACAATATTCATTTTACTATGAATGCAAATTTAAATTCGTTCCAAATAAATTTTGTTTTGTCGTGAATTCAGGGAATTATATCTAAAAAAGATAAATATATATATAGTTTTTTTTAAAAAATAATTTCTTATTTTCAAATATCCTACTGATAAAATTCCTTTTTCACATTGGTGATTTTTTTCTTTTTAATGAAATTACAAATTCAACTAAAAGGATTACTTGAGTTTTCTTGTTATTTGTCAAACACATTTTCACACAACTATTTAAAAATAATAATTTAATAAATTTTAAATGTAATTTTTCGTTGAATTAAAATACATTTTTCGACTATAGTGTGGGAAAGTATAATCGAGTTGACTTTAAACAATAGTTAATAAATGCTTACAGTTTACGTTCTATATTTTAAATGTTTGTAGTAAATATATTTTCTTGATGATAAAATATTTTTAGTAATTATAATTTTCACTTTTCATTATATTTTTTAATTATTTTAATTTCATATCATAACACAACTAAAGATTTGTGAGAGAATACTAGACTAAGAGAATATAGAACAAAAAAAAAAATATCGTATCAAGTTTAAACTTTATTGAATGGGTACAAAAATGCAAAAGGGAAATTACTATCAAGGAATGTTTATATTTTAATTATAATTTTACTAATTGTTTTTATGAATTACATTAGATTTACAGTAAACATTCTACTTTTTCAAATTCAAAACAAATCGTTTCACTTTGTTAAAAGCAAATAGATCCCGAAATTCCACATTGCTAAAATATCGGTTATAATTCCAAATAATACTTATCCCTAATACGAATGTAAAATCAAGAGAATTGTTATCCTAATTATTTTAATCTCTTAATGCATATGTACTCACTTTAAATAAGAATTATTTGATCATAAATCCAATTTTTGCTACATTATCATTTAGAAATCGAAACGAGCAGAAAATTGAAAAGATTAACGAAAAGCTTCTGAGATTACTTTTTTAATTTGAGCAGAAGAGCTTTGTCTTTCCAATCCGTTTATGTTTGTCTCAAGACAACATCTCTGAGCAGCAGCTCTGATTGCTTTAGCTCACATTCAAACCAATATGAGTAGAAACGTTGGTCCCAAAGATGGTAGGTTCAGTTAGACATAGTACGAACCAACATTTTTTCCAGTAAATTCGAACAATCCACTTGTTCAAACCCACCGAGTTGTTTTGATTAACGACAAAAATTGCATTAGGTCTCTTCCAGAAAAATGTCGCAGGATAAATTAGGCAGAAATCAAATTAAGATATTTGTCAATATTTTCGAGAACGTTTTATTGATATAGGTTTCTATACTCATAGTATACTTATTCCAAACTCATGTATTCATAGGGAAACACGCGCAACATTGTTGTTTTTCATACAGTTTGATGAGCAAAGTTATCAAAACATTTCATTGTTAAAAACTTTGTGTTTGGTTTTACCGTAATAATGATTCCTGTTTAGTGAAATGTTGTCACATATATATTCGGTTGAACCATTTTTCAGGTATTAGAAACAAAAACCAGAGAGATGGTTCAACCCAATATCGAAAAAATATATTGAAACATTTCAACACACAGCTACTAGGTACAATTTTTTTTTTTTTTTGTAAAACCTAGCGAGAAATTTGTAACAGTGTTGCCGAGAAGACTACATCCTTTTCTGCAGTGATTAACTAGAGTTACCGACACTATGGGAAGATCATTGTGACATGATTTTTTTACCAGTCACTTCAGAATGAAAATGGATTGCACATTAAAAATTTTCAATTGGTTAAAACTCACACATTTAGAGTACAACACGGTAAATGTTTTTTTACCAAATCTGGTACATACATCCTGGCATCGAGTGACGAAAGAAGCAGCATTTGTTTTAAATCAGCATGAAGGTGATTCTCTCAAAAGTGAATAAGTTCAGTCTGTGATTATTTAGCAAAATAAAAAATTATTTGAAACAATTGTTTTTAGAAATATTAGGTAAAATGCAACCGAATTTATAAAGTAATATGCAATATTGTGCAATTGTTTAAAAAATATTTTAGGAGTGCATGCATGTTGTGGGGGAAGAGGGGGGGGGTGACAAGCGACAGAAGTGGCGTTTTCAGTATTTAAAATAATCTTGAAGAATTATTTACAGCTATTTCCTTTAAATTCCGTGTAAAATAATAGAAATAAATTAGAAAATAAATATTATGCCAAAAAATCTATCATGTCACTAATATAAATACAGCGTATTTAACCCCAAGGAACTCAAATTATTCACTATGGAAGAATCGACCCTTATAATTTTTCAAAAAAGACAACGTCAAAGCGAAATACGATAACATTTGAAATATGTTTTACTGTTACTTTGTTTAACATATGGGGGTTAGACAAAATTATTGACACAATTAGCAGTTTTTAGATTTTTTCACGTTTCTCATAAACTACTACTATGAAATATATCAAATTCTCCGATGTATCTCTAGAACTCGTTTTAATATTGCTATCCTTACTATTAACATACTTTTATTGTCTTTTTCCATAGGTTTTTAATATTATAATTATTAATTTACTCGACTTGTATAAAAGTTTGCAAAATTGTATGGTTACAATTTTATGAAACCAACATTACGTATGCTGCAGCTCTTGTACAGCGGTTAGCAGGGTAGCAGAGAAATCAGCATGCAGGCAAATCCGCATGCAGGGGGAAATGTCCTGTATTCTCGTTTCGCAGCCGTTTTCTCACGTCTTGCCGCTATTCTCAAAGATGTTTTAGCTGCCGTTGAGGTTTGAGCATTTCGTATTAAAACAAAGGATGTATTCGTGTCAGCGAGTTTAAATATGGGGCGTTTGAAGCACAAGTGGAATAAGCTAGAAGTATTAAAATGTGAGTTTTATTAAGCCTAGAAACACAAACCTATTTTTTTTAACCTATAAACTAAGAATCGGGCTAAATGTTAACTCCTTACGTCTTTTGCCTGTAAAATCTTGTTGTTGAAAGCAGTCATTTTACCTATTAAGTACATGATTGTTTTGAATTTTCCTGTCTGAGAATTTTGAGGATAAAATAAAATTTTATTAAAGTTTAGTTTGTGAAAAAAAATAGATTTATATAGTAGTCGATAATATCACTAATTAATCTAGAAACATAGTTCAAAGACATAGTTATTGACAAATAACTGTCAATAAGTTTTTTACCACATCATTACTTTCATTTTTAATAGGATGCTTTATATTCTTTGCAGTCATATTTTCATATAATTTTAGTGTAAATTAAAATTAGTGCATTCGTAAGTAAATATTAATTTGTCGGAATAAAAATCAATATTATATAATTATTTTAAATATTTACAAAAAAAATCAAATATATAAAGCCCCCAAACTAAATAAGCAATCAAACCCCTTAACTCTTTAAACCACATTTTATTCTTTCATCCGATTAAAATATCACGTATAAAAATATGCATTAGTTTCAGAACGATGCGTGCTTCAGGTATTTCAATTTTGGTGTTTGGTAGAATTTTCGGTTTGAAAATTTCTCTAATAAAAATTTTCTTTTTCCTCGAAAAGGGGCCATTTGACTAAGTACTTTTCGGATAGTAACCTACCGAAAAGCGATTTTCCAATGCTCGCGCTTCCGAATTTCAAACTGTTCGCCTCCAGATTTTGAAATATACTTGGTTCTCACTTGGCTGACTTTGAATTAGACACCTTTATTATAGGGGGCTTCTTCTTCATTGCGCTTATTCTTGGACTGGCAGTATGTATAAAAGCTTAACACTTACCTTTCATCTAGGTTAATATCTGTTTACATATGCTATGCTCATGGTTTACGTATTTAGTTGTTGTTTTTGCTAGTTTATTATCTGACTGGTTATGCAGAGATATACGTATGAAAGTCTTGTTTTTATAGTTTGTCTCTCTGTAGTAATATGTATAGTCATATAATAAGATGATTGCTTATGTGTTTTTTTATTTTACATATAATATTAATTTTAAAGTAGATATTAATTTTTAAAACATTTTTCAATCAATTAATAGAAATTTAGAAAGCTAAATGGTTTTATAATTAATTAAAAACTTTTTAAATACCAGAAAAAACATAACAATGGAAATAATATCTATAGGTGAATTGTTAGTCTTTCAAATGACAATTTGTCAACTGTAGTTGTAAACTTTGTTTCTTTATTCATTTTCCATTACTACTCGTTTACAATTCTTATTTTTTAATAAGTTATCCTTTCAATTTATAGGCTTATAAATATAGTATAGTTTAGGTTAGTTTAGTTTGAATTATCGTCGCACTAGAGCTACACGAGGGCTATCTTCTAAATAAAATATATATTTAAATAATGCAATTACTTGCATAAACTTTTTTAAGCAAAACAATATTTTAATTCTATAGCAATCTAAATGTATAAAGCATAACGAAATTTCAATAAAACTTATAACTGTTAGTTTGCCTGATAACGCGTCAACTCCAATAAAACAAATAACCGCCGTATAGCTCTAGTGCGACGATAATGCAAACTATCCTAACTAACCTAACCAATAAATCCTATATTGCCTTAAACAAAACAAAAAATTTTCAATCTTAAAAAATATTTCACAACTAAAAAAAACTCTTTCAAACTTTTTTTAGTTTTCCTAATCATTTGACGTTAGAGGAACGATGGAGATATTTTCTATTTTACGCCGAAGTCTACTCCCCAAGTTTAGGCCGCTTTGTAGCTGGCAAGTACAGTGTGGCTCTCTATCGCTCAAGTATGACACTACAAGGGAATGATAAACCAGACTGACAGAAAGCAAGCGATGCTTGAATCGCATCATGAATATATCGAAAAGCTGCAAAACTCGCCAGGAATATTTCTGTCGTAGTCGGGGACTTTGGTTTCTACAGTAGAGCTTTAAAGTACACAGTAAAGGGAAAAGAGGTTTTTTTTTGTGGGTTTGTAAAAGAAATTCTCTGGATTTTTGAAATATTAAACTTGATATAGTGTGAGAATGAAACCGCAATATTTAGATTTAGAATTTGGTTTTTATAAACAGTTAAATGGGATAGTGTATGTTATTATGACAGATATACAATTATTTTTAGGTTAGTTGTTTAAGTTATTTCTATTTTTTTTAAAAATGGTTTTTAAGATATGTTTAGGAATTCTTCTTTTATAGAACAGGACTAAGAGAAAATTGAATGAGGAATGTATTTTTAAGTAAACAAAAAAGTATTGTTAGTTCAAATACATATTTATTTCTATATAGTTTTAAATTATATGAAGGTAAAGTTTGTGTAAATATTAAAATACCTAAGGGTTAATTTAAAAGAAGTTTTTTTTTAATTATATTTTTTTTGTTAATTTATAAAATTTAGAATTTTGTTACGTCAAACTAGATAAAAGTACCCTCTTCGCTGGGTCTTTTTGTCACTTTTAATCATCGTCCAATCAATCTCATCAATTTTACGCATGTTTATTGTAATCTTATAAGCTTATTTAAATTAAATTTATCCTAGGACACTATAATTTTACTACAATTTTTATTGTCATTTTTTAGAGACGTGAACCTTAGGGTTTAAAATGTTAATTGTTCTGAAGAAACTTGGCGACAACACATAAATTAGAAAGCTTGCCAATTTAGCGAAAACAGGGTAAATGTAGATTCTAGAGTGTATTTGGCAGTAATCTAGTAACATGTTTGTTATAACTGTATCCTACATTGTTGCGAAGGACAATAGTTGTATATATTTGGTTAGCTAATGCTCCGAAATATTTAGTGAAATGCGTCGTGGCAAAATCTTAGTTAACAAGTAGGTTTGTAACAGAATCTGTCACTTAGCCCGCTTCCACACAACATTTGTATTCAACAGGAAAAAAGTCGCCAAAAACAATGTTAATTATATTATAAACATTTACACGCTGCATTTGGCTTGCTTCATTTAATTTATTTCGAAAATTCAATAATTATATCTTCAATAATAATTCAAGTATTTTTATCGTTTGCAAAAATTAATTTATATTTCAAAGAATTAATATGTAATATTCATCTCTTTTAAATAGAACCGAAACATTTCATATCAACATACAAACAAAGAATCTCTTAGTGAAATATATTTGACGTCATTTCAAATTGATATGATGTCGCAAAAATAAATTTCTTTCAATTTATTATTTAAAAGAATTAAAGTTTCTTGAGTGATTGTTGCGAATGGCAATGGTGATTTATTTCTAATAAAAATGGCTTCTTATTCTTTTTAAATGAGCATTAAATTTTGCGGTTTTTTAAATAAAGTACGATTTTTTTTCTGAGATTTTCAATGTCTTCTAATTTTGATGCTCTGAATTTTTGGACGTATCACACTTGCCTGTAGCATTTGTAGTTTGGGCTATGAAAGTGGGTGACGGACAGACAGACGAACGGACAAAACTTTCCACTTTTTACGTTATAAACGTAGTGTGGAAGCTAAAATGAGTTATTGGATTTTCCGGAAGAAATCTGTTATTGAACCACAAAAAAATTAACTTCCAACCAGTGTTCTTTAAAAGTTTAGTTTAAAATAGTGACGTCACACTCCTATTTACAAATTTAAAAGTATTGTAACTTTTCAACAAAAGAACACAGAAAGTTATAATGGTTGGTTGGTAGACATATACTTTCAGGCTTGTGTGCTTGGTCACAGAGACCCGCTTATAAGCCTTTCACGACATACGGACACGACATACACACACATACAAGACAGATGCTGCCATCTATCGCCATCTCCACAATTTAGACATGTCCCTGAAGGGGAGGGAAATAGTCTCCAGGGACCTGTACCCGTGGTAAACTGCGCAATGACCGACCACAGGACTTTCAGACCCAACAGATTTAACGAGCACGTACTCCGCATATACTCGGTGGGTCTTCAGTGGTACCGGGACTCGATCGCGGGACCTTCCGATCTCGAGACCGAGACGCTGACCACTAGGCTCCCCACAGCCCCCCAGTTGTAATGGTTATATAGGTGTTGGCTCGTTACTTCACTGTAGTTCTAAATTATGACGCTGGTCGCTAATAGCCCTCGTGTAGCTCTAGTGTGACGATATTCAACTCAACTTTAACTGGTCACATTCTTCATTTGAGTTTCACGACTATTGTTTATCATAATTTCAAAGCTCTACGGCTAATAGTTACGGATAATTTGGGGGGTTAGACATATAAACTTTATGCTTTATAGGTAAGGCAGATAATATTCTTTCGTAAAAATTTGTTTCAATTTAGGAAAAATGTTTATTATTAAATGAATTTTTTTTGTGAAGAAAATCTAACATATGTTAATCTTTTTAAGAGTTTATTGTCTAAAAAAACTAGTAAAAACGTATTGCTATAAATTATTCATTTAAACCCGAATAAGACACGAATTTTGCAACGAGAAAAATACATTCCTCTTAATATACATGGCTTTATTTTTATAAATTGAAAAATCTACTTTAAAAGAGCTGCCTATGCTTCCGTTGCAAAAATTGAATTTTCATCACTAATACTAGCCGCTGCTGTATCTATAAAATGCCTGCGTTTTTTAAATGCTCAGGGCAAAAGACGAAGTTCTTCGTTTATGACTCTGTGTCACGCAAAGGAGCATCGCTACTCCAGGTTGTTGCTTCGGATCAATAAATAGTTCTGTGCGCTGATGTGCTCAAAGATTTAAATGCAATGTTAACTCCCCAACCTTCGCTGGAGATCTCGGATGTTTTGATCTGGGCGAATGCCAGATCGAATAACTCTTTTACCGATAAGTTTAACAAAAAGTTTTTGGAATAGTCTAGCTTTCATTTGTACGTGATCTGGTATTTGGTAGCGATTTCGGCCGTCTATTATCTGTTCTTTGTCAAATGTCCTGTCGACTCTGTTAGTTTGTGTTGTGTTCCAGTTCAAATTCTGTTCTCATTATTTATATAACTATGTTTTTATTAACTGAAATGTATTTTTATTGGTTTTGACTTGGCACAACTCTGATTAGTCTCTAATAGTATAACTGCTGGAGCTACGTAAGTTTACCAAACCGAACCGGTGTAGCTACAAAACTCACATTAGCCAAAGTTTAACTAAGATATGTCTAATTCAATTTGATTTACCCTTATCAAAAGTCACCATAATGAAGGGGATGGCCCCTATATCTTATTTATACTATGGAAAATTAAGTTTTGTAACTACACACTTCATATTTAACATTCTGTAATAATGAATACTTTCAAAAAATGATACTCTCAAATGAAAAGCAAGAACCCTAAACTGAATCTGTTTAAGTTCTTTTGAACAAAATTAGTTTTAAAATTCGCCAGCAACCTGTACCTATGTAATCTAAATGAGAACGAATATGTATACTCATTTATACAAATATCTATGCAAATTTATACAAATGTAAATACTATAACAATGTACTTTCCAATCTTGTACTATATTTGATAGTTTAAAATAAGTTTTCTGCCTCTACACTGGAGTCCTTACAACAAACCGGAGAACGTCTTACGATTTAGTACTATGATATTTCGTTACCATTCCCTATTAAACATTTATATACAAAACGTAATTTACACAATAATAAAAAAATACAGTACTAACTACTTTACAAAATTTCTTTGAATCGTTGTACCATCGAAAACCACTAACTTGCGACCATAGTTACCAAGGGTGAAATCTACAAATTAGTTACACATGGAATGACTTCGCCTAGAGAGAATAATCTGTATAGCTTTTTATTACACAATTCAAAGGTAAATTTAAAAACTTCGCCAAGAGAAATATTGATGAATGAATTCATGAAAAAATTAAAATAAGTTGTATATTTTTGAAATTTAGTATATTAAGCCAAAGTAAAATATTTCTATGTAAACACTGAAGTAATTTATTTGAAAAGGGGTTAACTGCATCAACCACGTAACATTGTCTGATTTTATTGTATTCTAAATTAAATTAATATGCAGTAAATTTTGCTCATTTAACTTTATGTGAAACTAGTTTAAAATATTTATTCCATACTTTCAAATCTGTCACAAATAAATGCATATGTCTACTTATACCCTTACCCCTTTCACAGGGCCCATTTTAGACACGATCTTCCTAATTAAATACACCTGGATCGTTCTCATAGCTAGGCCATTAAATAAACATCTTGAAAAGAGCGGGCAAAAGTAATTGTGGAATTCCTGTTAGCCTATTTAATAGCATAGTAATAATTTGTTATTACCTCCTTGTTAAAACATGATAAAATATCAGAACCCTCATATAAAACTATCGTTAATAATTAATATTAAATGACAGTATGGCGTGTTAATTGAGATATTGCCTAGGGCATTTTTTTCATGAATCATCAGCTAAACCACATTATTGTATTTCATGCACCAATTAAATAAGATTTATATAATGCCCTAAGGGGGATTAATGTCATAAAAATTTATGCTGAATGCTCTTGTTGATTGGTAATCGTTTATAAGATAATATTTTAATAAAAATACTTAAATTAAAAATGAGAAGCTAAGGAACAAATTCAGGTGTATCAATATTTGACTAAATCACTTGTGATTATTACTTAGTACTAAAACATAACTGCTGTGTAGTATGTTTATAGAACAAAAAGGTTTTAGTCTGAGTTATTTATTTTTCGGCAAATGTAATGTATTCTAATGTAATGTAATCGGGGGGAATAGATAAAAATAGCAAATGCATTCTTTAACTAAACATAAAAGTATTAGATAGACATTGCATGCAAAATTAATTTGTTTAAAAAAAATACGATTATTTAGATTTTAAAAAAATTTCAAAATATTTTTATGTTCAAAATATGTTTTTAACATACATAGTATAACATACAATAATATAACAGTATATATAACACTTAGTTTCCCCAGAATTTGAGAATATTTTATTAGAAATGAAGCAAAAATAATATCAAGAAAGCGTAAAATTCATTATTAAAAATTTTAAATATTATCAAAATGTCGAAATTAAATTGCGCCAAAATGCTAGAAACAATGGATGTAACAACAGTTTATTTTTAGAATTTATTCGAGTTTTGAAAAGAATTTTTTTGAAATTTTGTTGTTTAGTATTTCTATTTTCTTATCGGGTAGAATTTATAGTTTTTTTATGTCAGCCTTTAAAACTTCATATTGCTTTCTTGAAGTTCGGTAAACGTAAAAAAAATGTAAACCGTGTTTTCGCTGAGATTTGATTTGAGCTTTAGTTTTTCTTATTTAGATTTATTTTTGGAATAAAGGTATTTTGCATAAGTATCGTGTATCTTAAAAGAATATTCAATATTAATAAACTTGTTTAAAAGCATTTTATATCCTTACTGAATTCGACAATTTGTTTTGCATATTTTATTTTCTTCTTTAAAATGATAAAATGGAGAAATGTTATACCTAAATGAATATTATTTTTCACACAGTTATCTATGTTGTAACGACGAAACATTTTAAATTACACAGCACTAAGTATGTTATTGTTTATAAAAGTATGCTTTTGTTAGTATGTTTAAGGTTTATTTTAATAATTGGTTTGTATTATAATATTTGTGAATATGTGAAAGGTCATCATGCAAATATGTATTTTACGTAGCTACAATTTGAATTTTAACCTCGTTAGACATTGTGTACGGTATGCAACATATTTTTTATCAGTTGTAGTTTATACAACTCGTAGTTTAAAATTGTAGTTACAACTAGTAGTTGTTACAATTTGTAGCTTACAATATTTTTTGTTAAACTACAAATTATTACTAAACTACTAAAATTGTTCCCTTGGTTGTTAGCATAAATTTTCATTAGTTTTTTCAAATGTCTAAAAGTATTTTAAAAGAGTTTTTAAAGTAAATTTGATTCAAAGCTATGTTATGATTTTCAAGGTAAAGAAATTTTCTGTTACATGATTAACCAAAATTGTCACCGAAGACAATGATATTATGCCAGAGATTAAACAAAGACTAAATGCTGGAAATCGCAGTTTTTTTGCACTTAAAAAATTACTAACATTAAAAACAATAACGAGGAGGACAAAGCTTCAGGTTTATAAAACTATAATCAGACCAACAGCTATCTATGGATCAGAGACATGGACTTTAACGCAAAAACAAGAAAAAATGCTGATTACATGGAAAGGAAAATTCTTAGAACTGTTTTTGGACCTGTCAGGGAAGGAGATCTTTGGAGAGGGAGATTTAATTTCGAAATTTCAAGACTATTTAAGGAAAAGGATATAATCAGTTATGTAAAGGCAAAAAGAATACAATGGCTGGGACACCTGGAAAGAATGGAGGAAGACAGAGGCACTAAGAAAATATTCAAGGGACAGTGCCAGGGACAAAGGAAAAGAGGAAGACCAACTAAGAGATGGTTTGATGAGGTGGAGAAAGACCTTAAGACTCTAAAAGTCCGAAACTAGAAACAAAAGGCTAGAGACAGGAGATCATTTCATTTTCACAGTTTGTAAAATCTTAAGAAATTGGTCTAACGTAAGCATATTCAACAATGCTAAATTTGTACTTTTGATTTAAATAAAGTTTTCCTAGCCATAAATGGTACTGTAGAAAGAGATTGTTACTACTCGAAATATTTGTTGATAATATTTTTGATCAGGCGATTTTAAAGTCAGTAGATCCCAGGTAAAATACTTTGTTAAATAGTGTATCTTTGAAAGCAAAAATAAATTCTAAAACAATATAAAATAGTAGAAAAAATAAAATATTGCATCATACATTTTTTATATTCAAACAAGTACCTTAAGTAACTATCCTCAACGACTGGCGTAAAGCCACTTAGTTTTTTATTTTATTTCCCGTTAAAGGAAATCTAAGGAATCTCGAATACAAAGGCTTCTGTTAACAAGGATTTAGTGCGATAAACTACCGATGACATGGCTGGGGACAAATGAGTATAAATTGAACATAAGTGTGGCAATAACAAATTCAACGTGAACAAGTAGATTTTCTCAAATTCGTCGTTTCTGGGGGTGACTCGAAGGTGGGCTATTCTGCAATTGACCCCGCCTCTTCACTCATTGCGAGCCGGGGTATTTTTTACGCCAAAAAAGGAAACCCAAATCAAGAATAATGGTCTAGAACCAGATGAAAATCGGGAGAAAAGGAAAAGGCAAAGAAAAATCTGGAAAAATACCACATCGCGGATAGTCCTGGTATCTTTTATTCTTACTCCGGCTATTCTTTTTTTCTTTGCCCAGAGAGAGATCCTTCGCAAAGTGCGAAGCTTTTCGGAAAATGGAAAAATAAGTGAGTCTTGTATCATATAGTCTTTGCTGACCAGTCATATGCGGAGAATCGTTTCCTTATGAAAGAAGCATTTTATTTTTTGGTCGGATTTTGTTTATAAAGATATATGGATAGATTGATACATAGTTGTATTGCCGCTTATGTCTTATTTCTTGGAGTTTTATTTTTATTTTTATGTGAGTTTATCTTTCTTAGTCTTTTTGTCCCCACACGCAAGATGAATTCCGGCTCGAAACAGGACCGAGATTTTTGTTTACAAACGATGCGTTCTAAAATCCACACGGTTAAAGTTTCTTGTTCTGGTTTATAGAGATATCATAGAGATTTGGAAGGCTCAAGCTAATCTGGAGAAATAAAATGTATTATTTTCAAGTAGGTACTGTTTTATACCAATCAGTTTTCTTTAAAAAGTTATGCGTGAACAAATGTTTTAACAAGAACTCGAATAAAAAAATTAATCTTGCATTCTAAAATAATTGAAAGATTTAGTATTTTAAAAATAATCTTCTGTAGTAAAGTATAAGGATTACAAGCAAATTTACAAAAAAAAATAATTAAATTTAAGCATTGTAATTTTAACGTTAAAACATTCACAGGAACGTGTAACTGTCTTAAATACGGTCTATTTATTAATTATTGTACTATGCTTCAATTAAAGTTATTCAATTATCAATAACTTTATTTCATGTCACCAAGTAGTACCTGTTATAAGGCACGTTTCTGATAAATTTCCAAAATATGCCTTTCTTATTTATTTCTTTGGCCAATATGACACCAATAAAAGTTTTTTTTCTAAAAAAAAATTACTTAATATTTTCATTATGCAGCACAAAGTTTTGTTATCAAGTTTCTAAACAATAATACTGCTGATTTCATTGATTCACAAATTAAGAAGCATCTTAATCTTCTAAAAAGTTAATTGTTGCTACAAACTCAATCAATAGTAACCCATGAATCAGGAACAAAAAGTAATTTTCTCCCTAACTCCAAATAAAACAAAAAAATCTTTATTATAAAAGGAAAGAAAATTAATGACATTCGCAAAAATCGCCTTAGAATGGGGAAATCCTAGAAGCCCCCGTGTAAAACTTTGTATCTACGCATGAGCGCTTGTGCTTTATATATTAGATTAAAAGTGACAAGGGGAAAAGGTACGGGCTTTTTGCTACTCAGGTTTCTTCCCAGTCCTCTTGAGTTGTCCTCAAGTCAAAAAGTTAAATAAAATTTGGCGACTTTCTTGGAAAAAGACAAAAAAACTTTTGAGATAGTATAATTATTTTCATCAGGTTGTCATAAGTATACTGATGACTTCCCAGAGTTAATATAGCTCTTCCACTAATACGTTTTGTAATGACAAAAGCAATCAAGTATTTTGTGCTGTAATTTACGTTTAATCCACATCGCTAAGAAAACAATGTCCTCACTCCTTTGCTTTAATTTTCTCCTGATCGCCGTAGTTTTTGCATTTCCCCAGAAATAGTCACTCACTGCTTCCTTAATCTGTTGTAATTTCCCTTTTTTTGTCCGTCGTCGTTTTGAGAGCATACCTTTATACAAATTAAAATGTTTTTCTAGTTTCAATTAGTTCTGCGTCATGGGCTTGCACTTATGAAGTTAACATTCCAGAAGAACAAAGAAAAAATGATATTGAAAGCGAGTTTTTACCGGGTTGCATCTTTACTCCTCACTTTAATCCCTGGACTTGGGAAAAAATGTAATTGAACGTGTTAAGCATATTTCGAAATTAGTGTACAGTTTTTGTAGCAATTTTAAAAGGCATTTCAGTCTAAGTAATAAATAAAAACAAGATAATACATATTATCTACTTAGAATTGGTCATATTATTAGTGTTTTAAGTTATGTTTTAAATACTTCTTTAAGTTTTACAACAACAATTACAAAAATTGCTAATTCAGAAATCAACTTTAAAAAATGTTTAAATATTTGTGATACAAGTTTTTTTTATAAAAATAACTTTGTCAGAGTTTAAAGATATTTCGATACATAAATTGTTTTAGCGAAATATTTTATAAATTCGTTAAAGTGAAAGTTTCGTAAAAGTAAAGTGAAAGAAAATTCGTGAAAGTTTCATTTTTATAACCAAAACTTGCAAGTCATACAAGTGTTTATGCTATAATATTATACTTTATTTATTCATTTTTATAGTGACTTTAAAGAAACTAACGTTAAGAAGTAATATCAGAAAGTATTTGGCCATTTTAACCAAATACTCATGTATGAAAACTAATTTCTTAAACGTCAAATTTTTTATTAATAATAGCCATTAATAAAATGTCTCATTTTTCTATCAAGTACCATTATCATTAATTTAATGGTCAAACTTTAAGTATAAAATTAAAAATAAATCGTGATTTTTTAAGCAGCACCTTAGGATACGTATAAAAACTGCATACGTTCAGTTAATAAGTTCACCGTTGAATACGTCATAAATTTTAAGTAAAGTTTCAATTGTTATAACATGTTATGCTTAATTTTTTTATTATTCAATGATCCAAAATAAGCGGTACACGGGTGTATATTACAAAAATCTATTTTTCATGGTTTTGTCGTGCGTCGAATTAAGCAACATAATCTATACAAAGCGTCTTCACTCAGCTAGGGTCAGGTGGGGTAAAATAAGTCACGGGGTAAAATAGGTCAGTTTTAAAACAAAATTCCTAAAAAAAAACGAGAATTTTTTTTCTTCTGATGCCAGTTTTATATTTTATCGATACTTTTCATCATTTTATATGCAAAACTAACTGCAAATTCTACTGTGCACTTACATTTTTTTGCCATTATATGTTTTCATTTGGGAAACTTTAAATTCTGGGTGTAGAAAACTTTTGTTTTGAGAAAAGTAAGAAGTACGTCTATATTAAATTTTTATCTTATTGTATACAGATGCTGCTCAAGAATAAATTCAGAAAGTTTCAAAGTAAAAAAAGGAATAACTAAATTTTTGAAGCAAAAAAACCTGAGTGGGGTAAAATAGGTCATATTTTAATATAGGTACGGCTAAGCACACATTATACAACTAACATCATTTTTTGCTTTTTAAATCACTTTCTGATAACTTATATTCTTCTAAATTGCTTTTAATATTTGTTTGTCACTCTTTTACTCATAAATGACTGAAGATTTGAAATTAATTGTCCCCTTCATTATTGAAAACCACTTTTTGAGAATTTCAATACAAAAACAGTGTTGGTTGGTTCAAATGAAGTGGGATATTTCCTCGAAAGATATTGTATGAAAACTAATGCTTAAAAACCATGTCTCAGGCACAATTCCAACAGTTGAATCAATGGCAATCACATCATCAATTAAAAAAGTCAAGCTGTTGCAGCAGCGTCATCTACTTCGGTAACTACAACAAGTCAGACTGTTTGAGCTACCATTCAAGATGAGTCAAGTATAGGTTCTCCTTTAAAGCATATCAAATCTGCAATCGTAGAGACACTTCTCCAAGCTAGCAATTGCTTGCAAGGAAGCCATGTAGAATGCAAAAAAAGAGAAAACTTATGCAGCAAGAAATAAGAAAGTTTAACTAATTCAACTTCTTTAAATAGACTACATATCAAAAATGCAAGAATGGAAAAGAAATCTGCAAAAATGTCTATAGGGAAATATAGAAGAAATGAAACCATTACATGTGAAAAAACTACCATTGAGCTAAGATAGTTTTGACAATTTCAATTCACTGCAAATAAGAAAGTGGGTCCAGGTCGAGTTTTGGGGGATAAAACCAGGAAGTTATTTTTTAGTATTCTTTCACAAATTGAAAAAGACTTATACACAGCAATATTTTCAAGAGAAAAAGAAAGTTCTTATTTCATTTTCTCTTAAAGAGATGATATTTCAGATGAAGACTCTCCTTAAAATATAAAAGTCCTTCCCGAGGATTGATCCTCAGAGGACAGTGTTAGTTTTTGTGAAGATTTATATCATCCTACCTGATTGCTTTCTAAACAATGTTAAAAAGAAATTTTAAAAATTAAGTAATTGAAGCTGTTTTAAAAGCATGACTTATTTTACCCCACTACTGACCTATTTTACCCCACTCCATGGGGTAAAATAAGTCATTGACAGCACTTTTTCAAACACATTTATCAATATCAATAATTTGTTTATTCCGGGAACTTTTACTTTAAATGTTAAAAGAAATGTTCATTTGCATAATCCTAAATATTTTTTTACACTGGTAAAATTGATATTTTTAGTGCTTTGAACGTGTGAATGCAAAATGTGCTGTTTTTTTACCTATTTTACCCCACCTGACCCTATAAACTATTTGGTAGAAATTCTTACTTTCAATTCTCTTTGGCATTTATTTTCCTTGAAAGGGTGTCTTCGTATCAATAAAAATATAGTTACGGGTTTGGTACGGTGAAACCAAAATTTTTCCTCAAAATAAGATATACAGCAGGTAACTACGGTATAAAATATTACCTGAAGCAAAGTACGAGTCAATTTGATTCCATTACAACTTATATATTAACTTTTAACAATAAAATGCCAATAATCAGTAAAAGAAAAACACAAATATCAAATAACGATCAATTATATCTAGGAAAAATCAATATACATGAACGTTATACAACTTACAATAAGATATTTAATTTTGAAACATAAAATTTTACGTTATTTGTGACTGAATAAAGTGTCATCTAAAGCCTAAAATTTTTAGAGTTTCATATTAAGAACGAAATATAAAAGATATTAGATATTAAGATAGACAGTATAATGAACAGCCAAAACTCATATTAAAAATCAAATCAAATTAAGTAAAAGCAAAAATTAATAATTACACACTCGTAGCTTATTAACATTTTAACTAAAACAAAAAGGATTAACCACATTTATACAATCATATATTGGTTGCAATCAACGCCTAATACAGTAATAATCTATTGTCTGCTTTGAGAAAGGATTAAAATTAGATTCTATTCGAAGTCAATGCAAGTAGGAAAATTATAAATGTTTACTACTCAGCTTTATCTAAGAGCCACTTGATCTAAATCATAAGATTATCTTGTTAGCTTACAAGAGTGGATAGATCTGCACTTAAGGATTGCTTCGTAACATAATTGCTATTTTCTAAAGCGCTGTTGTATTAATAAGATAGGACTTAATTCAGTATGATAGGATATTGTGTTGCCTTATTGTAATTCAATCTGATTTTAAAAGGTTACGACTATGAAGCATTAAGTATTTATGTATTCGATTAATTCTAAAGAATTGAATGGGTAATTACAATCAAAATTTTTAACCGGTAATATGAGCGCCGTCTATAAAATTGAAAAATGAGCTCAACTTTTGTAAAACTCGTTAAATCAAATGTTTTAAGCCTAGATTAATTTTCTAGTCTACATATTAAAAGTCAATTAAATTTGGTTATTTGATAATGAGGGTAGATATTAAACAGTTAGATATTAATTTTATCGTCAAAGTTATTTCAAAAGATATAATTATGGATACATAGGTTATTCTTTTTTAAAATGCGCTTAAAAATTATTGTCTGACATCACTTTATTTTTTGAAAATAATGTTTCGATCTCATTACATTAATATGTTTTTTTTTAAATATGTATGCTACTATAAAAGTAATAAATCCGGTTATTATAAGTTTAAAATTATCACATAAACAATTATTAACATTTAATTCGCCCACGAGTTAGGAAATTGTTAATTTTATTAAAATTAAATCTTCTCCTTCTTAATTAATTTCAGAAGTGTAATTTAAATGCTAATATGATAAGTGTTAATACGTTGGACATTAATTACGACAATACGTATATTTAGTATATTTTGTGTATTTTTAGTAATTTGTTAAGTAAAATTGATGTATTGTTTGGGAAATCATGTGGGTGTGAGATTTTTTATAGACATAAAATGTTTTAACGTTTTAGGAATTTGTAAGATTAAAATAAATTTAAATACCATTTCCAGCAACTTTTTTGATTTTTATAAATGAGGTTTAGAAATTAAAAAGTTCCTTTCTGAAAACCGCGATGCTATTTGGAAATATCAATAAAAAAAACTCAACGCGTTTGAAATGCGGCCCCATTTTAAAAGTTTCGCAAAGATGAACACCTTCACTTCACTCGAATATGAAACTTAATGAAACAAAACTTTCCTCTAATTTTGAACATTTTGAATTTTCATTTCTCTACGGTTCTTTCGCAATCATGAAAGAATCCTGAGTTCGAAATATTTGCGCTCGAAGAAAAATCAGGTGGCAAATTGCTTTTGTCGGAAGCCATGCTTAAGATTAAAACTGCTCCTTCATAATTGGATTTGTTCTGACAGTCGAGCTTTATCCACGTGACGTCAGCTGAAGCTACCCGTCTGTCCAAAGTTCTGCATTCATTCATTTGTTATCACTCGCGGGTTGCCTAAACTCGCGCCAAAAGTAACACTCGATCGCCAATACTTTTAACAAATGAAATAGTGATGGTTTTATAGGTTTGAGATAAATTAATATGTTAGGATTAGGTTAAATTAACGTTGCACTAGGGCTACACGATGGCTATTGGTGATAAGCGTCGTAATTTAGAGGTACAGTTACAAGCCGACACCTTAGTAGCAATATATGAGGAAATCAACCACAACCTTAAAGAAGATTGTATAATTCCAGAGTGACGTCATGTAGATAGTTGAACTAAATTTTAAGTTAACATTCGGAATATTAATTGTCATTACAATTATCAAATTATATATTTAAACATTTACATATATCTTTTTGTTATGTAATAAAGTCAGTGATACACAACCTAACCTAATTAATTGCAAAAGCATAGTCACACTATTAAATGAAACTGTAAAAAGAACTGATGTAAGTGTAGCTTTGTAATCAAATTAAATATGACTGTGATCTCCAGTTTTAACAAATGATTCTTGTTAAGTTCAAAACATTTTTTAATCAGTAATAAATATTCTACGGAGTTTGAAAACTATTGAAATAACATGGAGGTAAAATCAACATTCCGAGATTTAAAAATGACAATGCTTATATATTTAAAATAAATGCATTCATGTTTTTCCAAGGATAACACAAACAAGACACAACTCCATTTCAAATCGTTTTGTTTAACGTGGCTTAAAATGAAAATTTTATGTTATATCAAAATCAATTTCAAATGCATTTTCCGGCAAATTCAAAAGAAATTATTTTTATAAAATTCATTTTCTCCTGATATGCCATAATATATTTTCCCTTATAAAGTAAAAAATAAAATAAAAAAGAACTCAAAAACCATATATAATAAGAAAAGAAGTAAGAGATTTTAGAAAATAAAGCGAAATTCTTTAATGTTTTTAAATCTGTACTATGAATATATTAAATGCAAATAGTTTTTCATTTATTATATTTCCATAAAACTTTAAATTTATATTACAACTTTACTATATCCTTTCATCAAATAACTAATAAAAAAATTAGTAATTTTTTCTATAAAAGCCTTTATGGTTGATCCACATACTAGGAAGAATGATTCAATGAAAGGTCATGTAATTCGCCAAAATGGCGATCATTTTTCCACTTCCAACATGGCGGCCTTTCAATTCATCATAACATGACCGTTCCACCACAAAGCACAACATAGGGGGAACAAAAAAAAAAGATTTCCTCCCTTCTTCAATTTGTTTCTTTTCCCCGCGATTTCGGGCGGGCGGTCTAAGGAAAGATGAGGTGCTGTTAATTACTTGGAGCCCTGCATCTTGGATTAAAGAGCAATCACTGCGCGGATTCAAGCCCGGCGTTTTCTGTTACCCGGTCGCCTTTTATACTGCTCTTGGCTTACGACTCTTTGTTCATCAGACGTCGCTGGCAAATAGTTTTTGGAAAAAGAAGAAAGAGAAAATAAAGATTTTTTTAGTGTGGTCAAAAGGTGTTGGGACTTGCTCACGCTGTTTCACAGGTCTTGGACTTGGGGGAGAAGAATAAAAGTAATATTTGGCTTTCCGGTAAGGCCGCCGGTAAAATCTTGGGTTTGTTTATTGATTTATTGAATGGTAGATGGGTAAAAATTTAATGGATAGTTTTTTAAAAAAACGTCGGTAAGCTATGTTATCATCAAAAATATAAGTAAGTAGAAGGACGAAAATGACTTCCAATGCAGGCATAGAAACATGGCGGGTATGGACGGCTTTGCAATGCTTCTATACAGTGACAAACCCCCTAAAATTTTACCTCAAAGTGTATCTTGCTTTGTTAAGTTGGATATGAAGAATATACTGCGATATAACGATTTAATAAAATGTTTTGTGGTTGCCATGATCTCTGATTTAAAAACCATAAATTCCTGTACTTTCTAAAAATTTATGTTATAAGTTTGTTTTTTGAAACTCAATTGCTTTAAATGCGAAGTAACTTAGAGATAAAATTTTATTATTGAAAAAATGGTTTGTGTTTAATGGTTAGTGTACTGCTAGAGTCCAGTTAGTCCATGATTTTATATTGTTCGTTAAATATTAGCCATGCCGTTGTAAGAGCCTTTCCTTACTTAAAAGTTGTTAACAAGAAAAATTTAAAAAATAATGTATTTTCAGTTTTTTATAATGCAACCGTGAAGTTTTACCAAACTAACGGTTTGTGAATATTAACAAAATATTATTATGTATATATTTTAATTTTGGTATAATGTATTCTCTTGTTGAGGCTGTTTTTAAAAGATGTCGCAAGCTAAAAAAACGTTTTTAGATTAAAAACAAACTAAGCAAAAATCTGGAAAATAACTTTTTTGACATGCGATTTGGTCTAAATGTTTTTTTACAGTTGTACAAATTTGGAAGGAAAAATTCAAACTTTTTAACTAAAAATATTCCTAGACATCATAGAGTAAAAATAAAATAGTTTAACGGTTACATTTTAAATAGCCTAGTAGTACAAATTAAACAAAAATATATTTCATGAATTTCAAATTTTAAAAAATAAGAAAATAATGCACCACGTTTGAAATTTAATTAAGACAGTTGGGACTACCATAATTTTATCAATGCAATTAAAATACTGCGTTTAGTTACACAACACTACGTTAATAAATGACAAAAAATAATCTCAAAAATGTTAGTTTTTACAAGAAGTTTATTGTTAGGGAAAAAGAAACTAACGTACTCTTCTTCACTAACAAGAAATAAGTAAGATTATATAATATAAATAATAAAAAACAATTGATAACGAAATTGCTTACACAGATTTTCAGGATAAAGCAGTTAAAAAATCGCAAAATCTATCATTGGAATTTGGTAAAAGAAACCATTCCTTCGAATTTTTAAAATTAATTTTGCTGAATTAGCTTCTAAACATCCAACGAAAAAACGTGAGTTATTATAAAAAAAACCCCTTGTTATAAATTGAACGTATATTTTGTATTGTATTAGCTCATATAGCTAAATTTATATCGTATGATATTTTTATAAAAAAGTATTTCATACACTTTCAATCTTTTTTAATCAACAAGTTCACATAGAAAATATAATACAGATTTCACTTTTAATTTCGGAAACAAATCGCTTGCATGTATTTTTTGTCGATAACCATTGTTATAAAAGTTTCATGCGGATTTGTTCAAATATTCTTTTTATGCTAATCATCATCGAATATGGAAACTGAATAGTTCGTAATGAGAACAGGAGAAAGCGCTTGGCGGTTAGAAATTACTAATTAAAGATTATTTTGGCAATAAAAAGTAAGAGAATAAAATCTAGCAACGGTCTAGTTTTTCAAAAATAAATCATAAAAACTTGTATTTTTTTAATTAGATTAGTCACTATGATGAAGTACTAATTAATGTGTTGTTTGAGTATCAACCGATATCGTTCCGCATTGTTCTGATTTATTTTAAATACCATAAAAATTCTAATTAGTTTGTTTTGAAATTAATTTCTATAATTTTAGAGTATATCCAAAACTTTAAATATAGACCTATAATTAAACTTGGATTAAAATGTTATTTAATTAATTCAAGAATTTCAGGTAAAATTTATCCCCTCATGATTTGAAATCAACCTAATTAAAAGTATAATTGTCAATTATACTGTATTTCATTAACAATTAAACACACATATGTATGTATATAGATGTATGCATGTATGTATGAGTGTATTGGTAAGTGTATGTATGTATGAGTGTATTGGATGCATGTGTGTATAAGTATTATAGAAACAGTACTCATAGAATTGACATGATTTAAATTATTTAAATACTCAAGAAAAAATTTTATCGATCAGGAATTATATTGATACTTTCATAATAACATAAATTGGAAAGGTTAAAAACACATGTATTTGTTATACAAATGCTTTTTTATTAAAGATTTGAAAAATAATGAACATGTATTGGTTTACATTAATTAAACTTTCTACTTTACGACAATGTAATTAACATAAATTTTGCATCGCACACTTATATGGTTTTAAAATATTTAACATTGAAAAATTAGGTTTAAGATGTTGCATGTTAATTTGTATTCTATGGACTATTTTACCCGATAGTAATAACCTAAATTTAAATAAGTATCTCATAATCACCTCATGTTATTTAAATATTACCATAATTTACGTAATATTATGTCAAGATTTTTTAATAATTTTATAAAGAATATAAATAGTTTTAAAAAATTTAATCTTTATTAACCATATAAATCCCTTTCTAGAAAATATATATTCGAATTTCATAAAAGTTTTTAGGACCAACGAGCCAGATGTTCAGTAATAAAACATTTTTTTAGTCTTCATTTTTTATTATGCATAACTTACGTATATTATGGAATAGGTATTGTCAGAATTGTAAAAAATGTGTTTTTAAATTTATAAAAACTGTAGATAGTTTTGTATTGTAGGCCTTTAAAGAACTTGCAAATCTAAGGAAAAATCTACAATTTCATTTTCAGTCGCCACTTTCCAACTGTCAAAAATAGTTAAATATAGAAGATAAAATGTTCCTTAAAAATATAAAGCACAATCGCCCCCTTTCCCTCCCCACGCAGGGCAAAAGTAAATTTCCTTTCCTAGAACGAAATTTTTCTTTAAAAAAAATCTCTTTCCTGATGAATCCTAGCCAAACAATGTCCTTTTCAAATAAACTCCTCCAACTTTGACCGCGGAATCCTCTCTACAATTATACGCCTTTTAACAAAAGCACAGGGGTATTAACTTAATCCCATGGGATTAAGCCGAGCAGAAAGTAGGATTACGCCCGGCATCATAGCGCACCAATTTTACTTTCCAAACTTTAATTTTTGTTCCCGGCGTGATTGAAATTAAATTAGTCATGACGAAAACCTGGACTTGTAATCATTGTTGTAATCACCGGAAAAAGAAGGCGGCTGAAAATACGAACAACTTTTAAAGAGTCATATTAATTTTTAAACAAGGTGTCCGTGTAATTACAAGTCATAACATTGATCTCCGGGTCGGGGAGAGAGTATACTTATTTTGCTTTGAAACATTGATTTTTCTCAGTACATTTTCTATTAGTATCCTGCAAGTAATCGGATAAACAGTTAATAAAGAAAAGAGATTTTACTTCCCATTTTACTCTTTTAATGACGTCGTCGTTACAGGTATCTTTTAAACGATTTTATCAAGGTCTTAATGAAAATTTTGACAGAGAAAGACTTTTAAAGAAGAAATCATAGGACAGAAAATTATTTTGAAATAAGTCTTTAGAAAAGAGGATTTTCCGAATCCATCAAAATTTAAAGTATTTGTTCATAAATATAAAGTTTATGTTATATATTTTGATGCATTAAAGCGGTTAAATTTTCGAATATTACAGGGGAAAATAAATATGAATAAGACATTAATTTTTTTCTTTTCATAAAATACCTATATTTATTTGGTACAAATATTAAAAATTACTATATAACTTTTCAGCAATTTCGGAGGATTTAAGCTCAATACAAAAATGCCTAGTGTTAGACATTATTGAGAAATTTGTTTTAAAATTTAATGGTAAATGATATCAATTTGATGGTCTACAGATACTTTTATTTTAAATACTTCTATTTATCTTACTGAAAACAATTATTGAAATAAAATTCACTATTTTTATTTAAACTTTACCAAGAACAACTATCTCATGCCAATTTCATGTCTAAATATGTATTAAATTGTGAGCAATGATTTCAAGTAAAATATGAAACAAATAAATAATAACAAGAATTTCATCTTATTTCAAAAATTCTTTGACCTAAACAATTTTGTGTTTTAGTACCACAGTTTCAAATCCAAACACTAATATTTCCCTATGCCTACCTTATTAACAATTTAATTAAACATTGCATTGTTTCTGAAAATAGGATAATTTATTAACTTTTTCGGATATTCCAAATTAAACCATTTACTTGTTTAGTCTCATCTTTATCGTATATGCAAACCAAAACACTACTAAATGGCAGCGAAATCAATTTTGCTCTCTATTATAAAATCAAAACTCTCAAATCCGAAACTACACAGTAGAGGAATTTCTCATCCTTCGATGAGCTCAGGATTAATCTATTAAATGTTTGGGAATTGGCAGGTGTTGCCTAAAGTAGACCAGTCTTTGTATGCAGAAATTCACTCCGATTATCATGCAGTCATCAATTTTCCATGTGGTCAATTAGAAGAAGCTACAAGAGTTAATATTGACGTTCAAATCATTTGTTGTTGTAATAATCTATGCAGTGGCATAGATTTAAAGGAAAAGAAATAGTATTATGTTGGTATTGTTACTTATTTATTCCGATTTGTTTAAGGTGTTGTTCAAGAACAGTTTAGCTGCATTCTCAGCAATTAATTATAAACCACTTGCAACATATTTAGTGATTAGAAGTTAGAAAATAATACAAACATTTGAAAAGCTTTGTGTTATCTTATAAATGAGAATACAAAAAGTGAAATTTTAAAAAAATATATTGAAGAATCTTTTTAAACTGTTGGTATTTATAAATTGTTTGCTACATCTTTAAATTGTAGAAACTGTATTTTTCAGGTGTGGAACATATATATAAAAACATATTAGTTGTATTAAATACGATAACCTTTTTAAAATTGCAACCTATTTATATTCAAAGAATTTGGAATACAAGTACGAATTTTATATTTCCGAAATGAAATCAAAATTTTTGAAGACAGTTTCTAAGGACCCTGGAATCTCTAAAATTACAATACCTGCTCAAATACCCCTCTAGCAAATGTGACTTCGAGTCAATATTTAAATGAGTTTGGACGTAAGTCTTTCCCCTGCGTTTGAGTTCTTCGACACAAGTTTTCATTGACTCGAAGATATTTGGAATTTGAACAAATTTTTCATGTCATTCAAGTCAAACGTGTTTATGTGAGGAAATAATCTGAAACTCTCCTGGGATAAGTGTTACCAAATCATATTACCGAAATATTAAAATTGTCTTGAAATTTAAATAATTTTTTGTCAGTGGATATATACTACTCTATATTTATATACACAATTTATGTATTAGAGACATTATATTATAACTACAGTCCCTGGACAAATTATTAGACGCACTGTATTTTTTTAGTAATGATGTAAACATACCAAAGAATGCCATATCATTGCAAAAGATGTCGATATATGTATTAAGTATAGCAGATAGTATTTTCTATTCAATAGCTTAAGTTTAGGAACACAAATGTCCTTCTAAAGGTATTTTGTTCATTGATTGATACATGAAATCTTGCAGTGCGTCTAATAATTTGTCCAGGGACTGTATAATTTTTCTGCTAAACTAAAAGAAAATAGAAGTAGCTAAGGCTAATTTTTAAAATAACTATTCATTTTAATTGAGTTTTCAAATATGATACACGTTTTATGTTATTATATATTTGGAAATCGCATTATATTTAAAAAAAATATTTTCTATACGTTTTACACCATTTGTACCCACTTAAATGCATTATTAAAAAGTATATATTGAATTTACTATATTTGCTGTTATATATTTTTTTGTCGATTTGCATTTACGAATATTTCCATTTTGTAATTTATTTCAATTGGAAACATAATACTCGAACTGTACTGTTTATTTTCATTTTATTGAGTAGGAACCTACTGATTTTTTTTAAATATTCACATTTAATAATCGGTATTTGCGGGTCAAAGTTAAAAAGCTAATTTCTTTTGTTTTCATGAAGAAGTCTATTTGTGATGTCATAATACTGAGAACCATACGTGGTTGAATAAACGATGCAATGTCATTTTTAAAAATTAAATTTTGACGAAATGTTCCTTTTATTACGCTATTAAAGGAAAAGTACTTGTATACTTGAGAGTACGACCCTTCATAAAACTTAGCACTTCCTCGTAAGACGTGTACTGCAAGGAAGTCGTAAATGTTATTTTAGTGTAATACAGAAAAACAAATAAATTGGTCTCCAACCCATTACTGGTTAAATACAAATTGATAAATTATAAGTAGGGTGTAGTTGCAAAAACACCCACACAATATCTGAAGTATAACTAAGATATGGGGTCCGGTCAGTTCTTTGGCAACTTTGGATTATGGTAAATTCAATTGGACAGAGTCGCCAAATTATGGGGCCGACCCTATATCCTAGTTATATTTTAGAGTATTTAAGTTTTTCAATTGGCATCCATCATTGGCATTTTATATGCGTTTTAAAATTTATAGATGAGGTGCGTACAAACGGAATAACTTAAATAAAACATATGCCAATGTTAAACACAAAACAAACTTTTGTCAAGCCATGTAAAAAAAACTATCTTTCGTAACAAATAATTACAAAACATAAAATTTTTCAATTCTTTTAGCGGTTTCTTGTACTTTTAACACATTTATTTATAAAATTTTATTCATATCAAATTCATAAATCCTGGCCACGAAACAACTTACCATTCTGAGTTCAAATGTTAAGACGATTACATATAAATACACTGGCGGGGAAAAGCTATAGGACTGATACCGACAGTGGCCTTTATTGCTACGATTTGTTTTTGTTTTGCAATTTTTTTTCTTCGTTGGATAATCTTATAAGTGGTTTTCAAGGTGTGTTTCGGTAGGGAAGCAGAATTGCCTGCTCCAAGTAAGACCCTCCCAGTTGATTTTCCTTCTTACTTTTCTGTTGTAATAGGATGACAAAATTCTATCTCAATTGATTTCTAGTTGAGAACGAAACCAACACTATAATTTTGCATAACTTATTGTAACGTTACTCCACAAAACTGGATTAAACTAGCTTTATGGAAATAGTATAGTCTGTTTTTCCTCCGAGAAAATAATAAATAAGAATAGCTTTTCACTAACGGCATCATAAATGACCACATAACAACTTAAAAAATGATTTAGTAAAAGGTTTCTTGTACACATATTTAAAGTTTGGTGGAACGTTACTTCTTATAAGCATGTGCTACCATCAGTTTTTCAGCCAAATTTATGGTTTAACAATGCATCAAAAAATCGTAGGAAGCTTAAATCTCCCTATTATTTTAGGATATAACTTTACTCCATGAAGCTGGTGTGACAACATTAAATATATTAAATTATTATAGAACAGTAAATAAGCCATTATTTGTCAGTGAAGTTTCATAAAATGCCTTTTTTTAGGTACCATGTGTTACCTTTCTGGTTATTTGAAATTTTGTTGGCTCTCAAATTTGGTATTTGTGTACTTGGAGAAAATACCATTAAATGTGTAACAATTAAAAAAAAGGTCATACGCGTAAAGTTTGAATCTGTCCTGAAATGGTATCGGTATAACATAAAAAATAAAAGCCAATGCAAATTAAAAGCGAACATTTTCTGGTTAAGTTTTTTCTTTTAAAAAACCATGTTTAAAAAAACCGGTAACATACGAAACTATTGTTTGAGAAAAGTATTGTTTACAATTATGTGTAACCAAGTCTTTGTTCTGCTAACTAAAATAAGGGGAAATAGAAAAGCTCCCGAGAAGTTCTCGGTTTTACGAGTGATACTTCAGCAAGCTTTTCTTCCGCTTGCATCAGCTAATGAAATGTGATTACAGGTATTTTCATTACAGGTTTTAGATGAAAACACGCTTGGAAATGAGACTTTTGTTAGAATTTTGAATTATTAACGCTTTTGCTTACTAGCTGGAAGAAACTTAACGATCGCAGTTTCATCTGAGTACATTTCGTTTATTTTTGTCAAGTAGTGTGCATCATATGGCTCTTATATCCTAATTAAAGCTAAGTGTTATTTAATTTTCAAAATGCATCAATTATTTTATAGAAATAATTAGCATGGTATATGACAAAAAATATCTAATATCAAAAATATATACGTATTTAAACTCGAATAAAAAATTTTTAGATTATATTTTCTTTATTTTTGTACATAAGCACGTAGTACTTTAGTTCGAAGTATTTAATTAGTCATAACATTTAACAAGTTGATACTCTTATAAAGTTTGACATAAAAGTTTTTATTTAGTTTTACAATTTATTTAATAAAGAATTGTAACCCATAATGGTAATGTCATATTTGCATGCACAAACTCCCTCTGTGATGGAATTGTTCATACGGAAAACGAGATAATTTAATAGTCTACCAACTAATTACAATGATCTATCCCTCCAGCTTCTTAGTCAAATCTCTTCAGGCGATAATTGATATGATGCTCAGCATGCATATTTGTCTGAATAAAATTATTATTGGAATATATAATAATGTTATATGTATAGAAATAAAATGCTCATTTAATCTACTATTTTTTAAATTCTATAAAAGTATTTTAAATGAAGTTTTACATTGAACAAATTTATTTTATTAGTAATTTGCATTTTCTTTCACATTGCTTGAAACGTGTCGCTTTTAATATAAGAAATGTGCCATCAGATGATCATGTTTTCCAATATTTAAAAATACTAAACAAAGTATTTAAAAAAGTATTTGCAAAAATATATTTATTTAAATATTTCTTAATACAATATAATTATTTGTATAGAAGCCCCATCTCTACTTGCACTACGGTTGACTTTTTTCTAATGTACTTTTAACCTTTATTTACTGCAACTATTATCAAGATATTTTTTTTATTATATTCAAAGCTTAATTAATTTTAATTTTAAAAATATTATTATGTAAAATATTTTCAGTCAAAGTATCATATTGTTTATATGATATATTTCTTCAAGCTTAAAACTAAAACACTTTCCTTTATTTAAACCAAAGAGTTCTAAACGTTCTTACGGATGTTTAAAATTAAATCCAAAGATTTCACCTTCCTTACGATTGACTTTTTCAACATATGTCACTTCAACCCTTCATTGTCAAACACACCCATTTCAGAACAGCCCTTTACAATCAAGAACAAAGAAAAAATCAACAATTCCGAGTTCTATAATTTACTTACCGACCCTTTTGAGTCTGTTTTGTATTGTTTATTCGCAACGACCACTATCTACCCCGATTTACCCCACGGCTAATTCGGTATTAATCTTTCCGCCTCGCGTTTGCTTATTGAAAAGCCTGAATGTAGTGGAGCCGACTTAACAGCTGCTAATGTCAGTCTTGTGCATCTTAGTTACATCTCATTAGCAAGCTAATATGTCATATCGGTTTGCTAATGGCCGTTATCGAAATCCAATATTTCTCGACTCGCGGAACGGGTGAAAAACTATCACTCAGCGGACATAGGATTTCAGGGATTGTAAAAACTTTGTATGGATGTTTTATTGCTTTTTGAAACTTTATGGATATATGTGTGTTGAATGTGTTTTTTAGATTAACAACCGGAACAGAGCTAAATGACAATTTGGCTTATAAAAGCTTACATCCGCTGTAAATAAAAAAATTATCAATGTTTAAAAATTATTTATATTATTATCTTGCATAAACGAATTTATGCATAGATTCATTTGTTTCCATACACACTTAGTATTTTATATGCTGATTGCTATATTAAGAAATTATTTCAACTTCATATTATGTGTGGATGAATTTTCAACTAAAAAATCAATTTAATATCACCCAAATATAAAACTTCTTTTAACTCACACTAATATAAATATCTTTCTATGCCCGTGTATGATAAAAAATAAATTAACTTTCTTAGATTGTGACTTCAAAAAATGTTAGCGGAAACAGCTGGAAGTTATCGATACCGTGCTCTCGTTTTCGAATGAAAATTTACTATCTTGTTGCTCAAGGAACCGAAACAAAAAATAATAATTTCCTATCTATATGCAGATCTAAACGATAGAAATTAACTCTCAGATTTGATTATCTAAATGCCCGCGTTTAATTAACAAGACTAATTTACATTTATTTGTATTTAATTTATCAACATAATTTCTTTATTAAATCCACTATTACATTAAAAGGCCAAAATTTTAAAATTTAATTATATTTCTTGGTCGTTTATTGCGTGAGTTATTATTTTTTACTCAAGTTAATTAAAATAATATATTTGTTTCTAATTTAAAGTTTTTGGAGAAATAAAGTTTGTTACAAATATCTTAAAATTATTCTCCAATCAAATGTATTACTTCAAACCATATAATAAAGCAAAAACACTTATGTAACGTAGCTAAAATAAAAAATGATGATACTTCATAGTACTTACTTTTAGAATTAATGTTTGATGTAGATAGTAAAATATTCCGTGTTTTTAATTATAAACAAACTTAAAAATGAAATTGATATAACAACTGGTATAAAACTTTTTCTGTTCACACCTTACTGACTTGTATACTAAAACAATTTAACATTTAAATGAAAATGTTTAAATAAAATATTGTCTCAAAGAAACAAATGTTTTCCTATTCTTCAAACAATATTAAAGAAACATACAAATAGCACTCGGATGCAATTTTTTATGCATTTGTACCTACATCTGAAGGCATTTGAGTTATGTTTTCTGGCACGGAACAATTTGTTTTGCTTTTCATCGTCTTTTCTACATCTGTGAGTAGTTGATGTTCGATGTATAAACACAAAACTCCGTATAAAGACTGTTGAACACACATCCAAACATGCATAAAAAGTCCTCACTTCCATAACCATGACAATGTTATCTAAATCCTAAATGCATGCGTTATAAATCACCAGAATATTTCTTTCCGCTGTTTGCGTAAGATTAACCCCCTCCCTGAAAAGAAAACTATATAGAGTACGCTCATATAAACACTCATACACGCAAAACCCGCGTATGTAATCTATATAAATGTATACGGTCCCATCTCCAAACACCGTAACGTAGTAACTCGTATACGCAACACGATTTTGAAAATATTTGCATTTGAGAGGACGAAAGCATGGGAGAAAGAACAGGCTCGCTGGTCTGGGGGAGACGTGTTGGAATTCCACGCGTCTACACCACCGACACTGCTGAGTGCACTACTTTGACACAAATGCAAGGCCGAATGCAACATTTCGTGGATTTAAGTCAAAATATTGCATAGACCCCTCAAAAACGTGACGAAAGCTTCTTCGTTTTTTGAACTGTATTTATTTGTATATCCAATGGTACCCGATTTTAAATTAACACTTTTTCGGGACATCTTCGAGGACGGAGGTAGGACGCTTTGCGTCGACTCTCGCGAATTTCCTAGTCGTTTTTTTGTGTTTTTTTTAACAAATTGTTTTTCTGGAAATACTCCAAGCAAGCATGTCATCAAATTGAAGAAAGTACTTCATTCTGTTTTTTGAGGATATAAACTTTGTCAGAAGTAACGACCTATCTATTTCGTCATCCGCATTATATTTTCCACCCACTGTAACGTCAACATCGTCAAAATTAAATAACTCTCTCTCTTCCTGCATGGGACTTAAAAACTTTATATTGCAAGTTACAAAACGAACTCCTTGTAAATCGTTCTATCGTATGAATGGGCTTATATTATTGTAACAAGGATTCCCATCCTTGTGTGACGTAGTGTAAAATTAAGTAAACACACTTTTGCGTCATGTGCGTCTCTTAAATAAACCTCACAGTATTCAGCTTGAGTAAAATGTGTTATTCAGCTTGAGTAAAATGTGTTTGAAAAGAAAATGTTGAAGAAGCGTAATGGAAATATATCACTCGTGACACCTTACAATTTTTACTTGCATACAACAACTTAAGTTTATTTTATTAAAATAGCATATTCAACAATGTATAATATGCATGTAAACACCTTTTTTGTTACCAAAATGACAAATACAGCAATATCAAACCCACAAGTTGAGTTATAAAATTTCACGGGGAGGGGGAAACACGTACTATGTGTTGGGGTTGGTGAATATCACGTGCTTTGTATGCCTCCCCTTTCAACTGAATCGAATCGAATAGGGAGGGGTAAAGTTGCGGCGAGCTCAAACGCTCTTTGACCTTTTTTTATGTATATCACTTTGCTACATTAATTCAGATTTCTCTTTACTTTGTATCCTGCGCTCTATTGTATTAGGAATGTATTCTCCCGTCAGTGTATGATGTCTATCTGTCAGAAGAGATGCATTCACGTTGGTTTCCCAAATGACGCCAACATTAATTCCATGCATTAAGATTTATTTATTTGGTATCTGGTGAATTAATGTTTCGGAAATGCATATTCCCGCTCCGTCAGGTGTATGATTTCTATATGCTCAACTTAAAAAAGAGTTCTGGTTTTTAAAATATGCCTGTATTAATTGCATACTTTTGTATTATCATCAGAATATAGTGTAAACATTATTATTAGCATCTTCAATTTTTATTTCTCTACTCAGTAATGTCTTTACTGTAGTGTTTTTGTTGTTTTTTCTATGGTGTTTCTGTTGTCTATTCTGCAGAGTTTTAATTCTACTGTAATGTAAACACATACTCCTATCAATGGGAAATTCATATCTTTCCACAGTGAACACGTGTTCAAAACTATACAATTAAAAAATATTAACTATTACGATATCAATTTGTCTACACTACTTGCATTCCCTGCTTTTTTCTTGTTCTAAAACCACTCCATATACAAGGGAAAGAATTTTAAATTTAATTTCGTCATTTTACTCTAATTTACTTTGCATGTTTATGTATTTTTTAGTAATTATAACAAAAAATATGAAATTGTAAAATCTTATACACATTTGTAGAGTTTAACATTTTTACTCTTGACGCATACACAAAACATATGAGTTTTTTCATCATACAAATATTTGCGTTCTTTCTTTACTTTGGCATAAAAAATTGTATTTTAATTAAATACTGGCATTTTAATTGTTTAAACTCTTGTGTAGACTTATACTCTCTTTATATGTAAATAAAGTATAAAAATAGTAAATTTCCATCACGCATCATATTAATAAACAAAAAATACTGCATGAACAAAAAAAGCAAGTAGCAAGACTTCACGCTACCTCAGGCACCAAAAAATACCTTTCAAAAACTTTTAAGTCAAATTTCATGTTCCATAACACTTTTCTCTCATTAATTTGCATACTTTTCCATATTTTCATGAACCTCTTTATGCGTCTCAAACATTTAAAACAATGGTGTGTCCCCAGCCTCATCTACATCACAATTACCTTGATTGTGGGTTATTCAACAAGAAGAAAAACAAAACCCAGTTAATTTGAAATGAAAGCGCGACTTAGTGGTTCTTGATAAACAGTTGTCGAATTTGCTCATTATCATTTGAAAATATATGCAAGAAAATGATTCAAGAGAAAATAAATATTAACAAAAACATACCTTTTCTATTGGGATACATTGAATTGATGTCACCCGTGTATTCTTTACACAGCATTTCATATGAAGCTAGATGTTTACCAAACTTACATTTCATATCTACTTTTAAAAGTTTAAAACGTTTTGTTTGTGAATGGAGATTCCAATAGCGAGTGTAAATATATGAAATTGTTGTATTATACAAATAGCTAGGCATTTATTTAAAACTTGTTTCTCTATTAAATAAACTCTAAGACTTTTTTTTAATGTTTTGTCTGCATTATCGAGATATCTGGAAGCATAAAAAAATTTAACTAAAAAGGAAATAGTCCCTTTGTAGTTAAAAACTAATTTAAATTTGTATTTGCAAGAGACTAAACCATCTGTACTTACAATAAAGTGTGAAAAATGTATTTATTTGAAAATATTGATTAGTACTTAACGATTCTACAGTAAATCGTCATACAAACAATTTTATTTTCTCTCATGTACTTTGTTAAAATTATAACTATCGAAAAAAATAATAAAGTTTCCTAAAATATATTCAGATAAATTTGATAGTATATACTACATGCAATAATATCTAACTGTCACATTTGCTACTTTACCTGCCAGATTACCAGGACTTTTGACTAGAGCTACAACGTTTTTGAATGAATTTTGTATAATTACATAGCTGTGTTTTTTTAAATATTTTATTATACAACTTAGTTATAAAAATTATACTAGATTCTTAATAGCAAGCTTCTTCAAAAAATTCCTATACCAAAGTAGCTTACAAGTATCAGTCGTTTATTTGCATAAAAAATTACGTAGTCCTTAAGGAAGCGCCATCTGAGGGTTATGCAATAAATGTACTAAAACTTCACAGTAAACTAAATCGTTATTATATAGATTACAACGTTAAGCCAAGTATGAAAGGTTTAAACAATTATAATTTCGAGAAGATTTCTGTAAATCACTCCTTCCAAGATAATTTGTTATTTGATATTCATTAACGAATTCAAAAATGCATCTGGTAAACTCAGGTATTCAACCAGTTCATTTTAAAATCCGCATATGATCAGTGGTTCTTTAATAAAGAATTTCTAAACAAGTTTACCTTTCACTAATTTAAATTAATCTTATTTATTATCTAGCATTTTAAGGGTCAAAAATGTTTTTTTAGTAGTAAGTAAAGTTATGACCACGATAAATGAATTTAGTTGAATATATTCGAACAAACTAATCTAAAAAATTTACTTAGTTCAAAATAATTCAATAATTCCATCAAAATTGTAAAGATTTTTATATAAAGTGTAGAAAAAAATTAACTGCATGCATTAAATTAATGCATCTGAAATATGCAATTCAAAAATTTTTACTTATGTAGAAGAAGGGCCAAAGTCCAATATTATAGCTTAGGACTGTCCCTTTTCTACAGCTATACAGAATTAGATCCACATAAAAAAGCGTATCAACCTCTCTTTCAAACAAGAGCAATCCAGAGGGCCTGGCCCTAAATGCATTGCCATAAAATAATGGCACATGAAAGATTTATCGGAGCAAGCAAAGCATCCAAAAGTACCTGAACCTACTTATTACTTATGTTCCCGAATAAAAACGCGCATGGACAAATAGAAGTGTGAAGGGAGGCAGAGAGCAGCTAGGGGCAAAGTGACATGTAACGTTTTCCTGAATCCAAATGGAATGGGAGGAAAATGCAGGTGTAGGACAGGTAAGAATGAAAAGGTGGTTATCATTTTCTCCAGGTAGAGTATTACCTAGGTGAGATATCTGCAGAATACAGGCACATCATGGGAGCGGGACTGGTCTGGAATTACCATTGGAACGTGAAAATGTCCCTTTGTGCTGGGTTGTTTTTTAGTGGGCTTTTTTTGAGGGTGTTATTTCGTTATGTGCTTTTAAAAAGCTAGGTTTTTATGTGGTTTTCAAATTGGCCTGAATAACACTGAGTTTAGTAGGTGAAGAGAATTAAGTTAAAATGTTTTTTGCAAACAAATATCTAAAAGTAAAATAAAATTTTCAATAATAATAATTTAAGCTAATATTATGCGGTAATAAAAAGATAAGTATCTAACTAAGACCATAAAAAAATTAAATGTTACTTATTTGTAGTAATTTTAACTGGAATTTGTAAACATATTTTACGTCGAAAGGTAAAAAAAAACATAATATTAACTACTTGTAATATAAACTTCTTAACACAATCTTTTAAAAAAAATTACATGGATTTAGTATTATGGTGATTGTAAATTTAAAGAGAAATTTATATAAAGAAGGTTTTAAAATGGTGACATAAGTAATGTAAAATATTGATATTGCCACTAACTAAAAAATCTTATTTATTTAAAAAGTATGGAGATACGCGCTTTAGGGCCACCATGTACCTAGTTTCACCGCTCCTAAATTTAATAACTTTTTTCTAGACGTTGGTACTTTTATGTTTAAATACCAACCTCAATTTATTTTATTAAAATTTCTTTTAAGTCATTGACGTAAAACTTGCGACAAATTAAGTGTGAAAAGAGATTTTTGGTGGGCAAAAGTAAATGTTTCCATGCTCTTTTTTTCATTTTACAAAAGTTCAATATTTTTCATTTAACTCTGCTAAAAAATGATTTTTTGACGATTATGATTTTTCCAATTATACGCACGATGCGCATGTTTTTCAGTGGATGACTTTGGTGAATCTAGGTAATACTCTAACCTCAGTAAAGTTTATAATTTTATATTTTAAAAAAATACTTTTTAAAGCTGTGTATTATGATGCTGCAGTAATAATAGATGAAAAAGATGCCATAGGCCCCAAATAGTCTTTCTAACAACATTTATCCCAAAGCAAATATTTCTAAAAAAGTGTTTTTTAGTAAATGAAAAATAAAATTGTAGTTAATTGTCCGAAATAACATATTTCGAGTGACAATAGATGAAGCTCAGAAAGCATGAGTTTCTCAAATGTGGATTTTGAATAATTTATAAAAAAAACTTGTAATTAATTAATATTTCAAATTTAATTAATAATCAAACTGATTGATGAAAACGACATGTTTATGTTTCGATTTCACTCACTACTGAGTTAAAAGTAGACTTTAGAAAATGTCCCTAGGTTCAAAAGCTTCTATACCTGAGTACAATGCCGCTAGTGTGGGTTAAGTCTAAAAATATAATAAGTCGTATTTTTCCACAAATTTATTATTTTAGGTTTATTGATAATAGTATATGATATAGCTGCCATAGGAAGGGATTGGTTTAATGACATCAGCCTAAAAGTAACAGTTAATTTTAAATAAGCTTATTTATAGATTTATAAGGATTTGGAAAAATCCGGCCCTAGATACTCGCATCTCTCTTCAGTAGTAACAGATATCAAAAACACTTAAAGCGTTCCTATGTTTATTCATTTCATACATAATTATATTAGGAAATGTACTATCAAGTAATAAATTAGTGCATAATATAAGTAAAAGATTAACACTATTCATGTGTTTTAACCAGAGGAAACTGCTTACCTTTTAACGATCTACACCTCCTTTATCATTTTTAAAACCTACTATCAAACATCTTAATTTTACATTACCTGCTTACATTCAGAACATCAATTTTGTAAGGATTTGTTATTATTAGAACATATTAGTCTAAAGCCTTAAACTTTAAGTCTTAGATAAATCTTTCTTGACATTATCAAGTCTAAGATTAATAATAATTACCTGTATTTAAGTTGAACGTTGTGCGTGTGTGGATAGAAAATTAATAAAATTATATTAACTTACATATTAAACTTTTTAAAATATTTAATACTTTAAAATAAAGATTATACGTGTTCTTTGTAAGGATTCTGTAAATCTGGTTTACAACTAGAAACGATTATATTAACAAATTTTGTTTAAAATGGGTAAACGAATTTATTTTAATGCTAAAATATAAGACATGATAATGGACAGTATGCCATTAAGCATTAAGTATTAGAATATTTTCCCAAAACCAGAATCACAATAAACGAAACTAGTTATTATTTTCAAAAGAAATCCTTATCAAATCCTAAAAGACAGTTCCGTTTTTTATTAAAAACTAACAATTAGTGTTCGATAATTTCTTTTTCTGGTAATGCAAAGTAATTTTAAGCTTTCACTTATTCATAATTTGTACTCTTTTGCACATACTTCAATTTTAACCCTTATTCACCGCAATAATGATAAATCACTGAAATGACAACCAAATATTGGTTATTCAAACTTGTTGGGAATATTTTAAACTACCGAGAGTATTAATCGAAAAAAAAAGTGTAATTTCATGAAGAGCTGTTAAAATAAAACGTTTGAAAAGAATCGTATTTAAATTACTATATCAATAAATTATCTGCAAATAGATTATTCTAATATTTTTCACGGTATCTGTCAGGGAACGAAACATATATAAGTATTGATTGTCTACAATAACTGTTGTGTAGAGAATGTAATGTAATAAGGCAATAACAAATATATTAATGTAAAATACAATATATTTCGATAACTTTTCAATATCGTTTTTAAATCTATGTATTATATTAAAAGAATATATTAGATATTGTGTAAGCTGGCAGGTAATAGTAGCATCAGACAGTTTTTTTAATTACAATAACAATATTATTCGATAAGAATCATCTAACGGTATAGGTAGGTGTGAGAGATGCTTGCTTTTATATAACGTACAGAAATTAAATTAATACAGGTAACATATAGGTAAGTCTTAAGACCCATTTTACTCAGTTTTTTTAATATTTAGTTAGTTAGCTGTTGGTAAAGTTTGATGTAGCATATATCAATGGTAAAGTTTATGATTTAGTTTAGTTTTTGTAAGCGGATTTAGCCCTCTGAAGGATAAATAAAATTGGCTTAAAAGTAAACTTGTTTTCACTGCATGAGATTAAAATTGAAATATTTAACTGAATTTGTTTTAATTTTTAACATTATATTTCAATAACTGATAGATTATAAATGACTTCAATTGATTATAAATGACTGGAACATACTTCAAAATCTATAATTTAATGAAATTTTAAATTTTAAAATTATGCGTGTTGCTTTAAAACCTGATAGTCAGGTGACCAGTGTATACGTCTGTATCCCTCGGAACGTTTAAAACACAAGCTTTGTTATTTGTATTATTAACACTTTCAGTCCTGAGCTATTTTAACTGCATGTTTCCCTCAGATTTTTATAGGTTTTTTTTTTAAATGTATAGGGTAACGAGTACAGTGATTGGCCCCCCTCACAGTGATTGGCCCCTCATTCATTATTGAAACTAATAAGATGTTATAGCCCAAAATAGGTGTGAAAAATGTTTTTAAAATTCCGGCCATTAACGTGTGTCATGTTGGCAACAACATTTTGGGCTTTAATTATTTGGGCTCTTATTATTTTCAATAATGAATGAAGGGGCCAATCACTGTACTCGTTACCCTATTTATATTTTTATCAACTTCCAATTATATGTATTAATAATATAGAAACTATTTAATGGACTAAAAGTTTTTTTAATGAGAAATTATTACAAATTGCTTCCCCATAAGCGACATACCAAATATTGCTTAGTATTATACATCAAGGTGATGAAGAAAAGTTTGTTTTCCGTTTTCTTTTTATCTACTATGAAAAAACCTCAGTTATTTACAATATTAATTTTAAAATTTAATCCTTAGTTAGCCTCAACTATAAGTAATTTTTATGACTTTTCAATAGTTCTGTATTTAAAGAAGTTAGTCGGTACATTATTTTATCTTAAAAAAGGTTTCATTTGGATAAGCTTTAAAATAAAACACATCATAATCTCCAAATTTTGTTATTCAACATTTGTGTTAAAGTTTGTTAACTGCTTGATTAAAATTACTTTAAGATTAACTACTTAGCACATTGTAAGCATAAAAGGTAGTTTATATCCTATTGAATAAACAACAAAGACGCGTAATTTTTCACAGTTCAGAGCAAATTAATAAGCCCAAAGTTTCTATGTTTAAGTTCATAGTAAACGTTATAAAAAAATGCACATTTAAGAGTTAGGTAATTTGATAGGAAGTTCCAATGAATTGTTTATTTTAGAAAAAAATATTTTAATAACTTTCCATAATTCTTATTAAATGCCAGTTATTGTAAGTTTTAAAAAAACTTTAAATGTGCATCTATAGAATCAGCCGTACCAAAATAGTTCAGTACCAATAGGTAATTAACAATTTCAATATTTTCGGAATTGTTTTTATAGCATATCTTAAAGTAAATGTTCAAAAAAATACTTTCCGATTCTTATTCAAAAGAGAGGTTAAAAAAAGTTAGATACTAATGCGAATATTTCTGAAGATATTTATAATAAATTATAACTACCGTTTAGCGATTATAACTTACGAAATTTCGGCAACCGTTATACTAAGTTATCAATTATTAAATTGTATATAAAAAATTTTGGTTAATCTTTTGAAGTTGGAGATAAATATGTTATCCTTTTAAACAAAGTTATAAAAAGTTTTATTCGGGAGTACACAATTCCCTTTACAGCATAAGAAATATATTTATAAAACATTTGAGGAAACTTGATAGTTATACAAGGAATAAAAACTCTCACATTTATTATCAAAACAATAATGAAAGCTATGCTTAAAAAATTAATAGCTTTTAATATAAAAACACGTATTTCGTTAATTATATCTATCCATAAACTTTCAATACCTAAAACATTAAACTACACTTCGAACGAATGCATTTTTTCTACACGTTTTATTTAATTATTATATTTTATTAAAAAACAAATGAAATATAAAACATCGTAGAAATTAAAATTAATCAAACTAAAAAAGTGTCTAATACCTTTTTAAAATTAAATAAACCTGCATCTTTAAAGAACCTAAACCTGATAATGATTTTTGCGTTGTTTTCCATTGGGAATTATTTAAATCTAATTATGATTAAACTTTAATACTTAATGAATCATAAAGAAATACGATATTCTTTTAAGCTTATCTAAGCTTTGCAATATTTAATAAAATATAAGTACAAAGCTTGTGAAAAGAACTAGATTAAAAGTATTATTTTACATATTAAAATATATAAATGGTTTGGAAATGTTTTGTACATTTTGGGTACAATTAAGAAGATAATTGTTTAACGTTAGATACTTTAACACGTTAAGTACTAAATCAATATTTCATAAATATTTTCTTTTGAATAAAGTTTTAAATAAATGTTACATTTTTTAAGATTTGCTTTTGTTTTAAAAAAATAATTTTACTTATCATACAGAAATGTAATTAAGGTATGAAAGTATATTTTTATTATGCCTTTCAAAAGTAAAATATTAACATTTTTTGTCATTTGTCATCAAAGGAAAACTATTATACTGAACGTAAGGTATATTGGCCAGTTTGCGAAACCTGTAAAGTTAAAATTGCATACTTATACTTTTTTAAAATATCTTAAAGAATATATTTTCATTTATATTTCAGCATAAAAAATTAAGTTTTGAAACATTTAAATAAAAGAGTGTATAAGTATTTTACACCTTAAGAATTTTCCCAAGTATTTTCTAACCAAAAAAAAAAAACTTTTGACGAATCAATAGTTGTTAGATAAACTTACAAAAACAAATGTACCAAAACAGTTTTAGTCATGGTAATTATGTGTTAGGAAGTATATCTTAACTATACAGATAATCATTTACTTTTAATGTAAAGTGCCAGAAAAACCAAAAATTAATATTTTAAATTTAAGATGTACTGTTCATATTTTTTAAAAAATATTATCTCTAAATTGTTAATATATTTTCATTCACAGGATTTTGACAACGCCACTCTTCAAAAAAATAAGCTTATGGAAAAAAGTTTAAAGTTATTAACATAGTTTCATTTGTAGAAAGTTTATTAGCTTATAAATAACTGTTCATTTAAGGTAAACTTGTCGCAAACTTGTGAAATTTTTACTATTTCAATACTATGTCACTCTCATGGGGAAATTGTTTGAAACGAGCATCTCTACACCTGCCGCCGCCGCTAGAAACTCCTAACTACGAACTCCAAAGTTTCCCTTACCTCTTCTTCAGTACAGGTGTGAACCGAGTCCATGCTCTGGCTCAAAGTCAGGGGACTGTTGTTGCTGCTCGGCGTGGACATGCCTTCCCAACTCATATAAAACGATTCTGGTGGCCGAAGATCTCTCCCAAAAATACTTGCCGCCCGAAATTCGCTCGATTCTTACAGCTCTCAACCACGTGTTCAGATGCTCTGGACTTGATCAGGAGCGATGCGTGTGTGCTGCTCACCAACCAGAATCGAACTACGCGAACTTAGGTAGTGGAGGGATTGATAAAGCCTTTTCTCTTGCTCTCGTTTGCTCACGATAGAAACATCCCTTTTTCGGTGGCCATATTTGGCGGGGGATCGCCGTTTACCTGTTCACCCTTGGCGGGGTTTGTCGAAGCGCTTCGAGACATGTTCCCCTTCTCCCTGCATATTAATCCGGGTCTTATTAAAATATTCACTAGAATTCTTTCGAGGGTAGGGGTATTTTGGTTCTTGTTTTGGATATAAATAAAACAGTTTTTTTAATAAAATGTAGAGATTTTATGTGTAATTATTGTTTTTGCGAGCGTGAATAACTAAATGCTGAAATTAATTAGTTAAAATGCAGCATTTGTTTCGTCTACAATAGAAGGATGAAATATTCAGTAAAGAGTCGGGTATTGTACATTGATAAAGATGCATACATTAATTTTGAAATAATTTGATAAAGCAATATTTAAAGAAATTGAGATTAAAACTGAATTAGTCCAAAATTTAACTAAACAATTTTTTATTTCTAAGTTTAAAACATATGCGTTATTTCATAGCAAAATTGTTTATTTGAAGTTGGACACGTGCAATTTCGCTCTTTAGATCCTCATTTTAAATAATTTTTTCAGAGTTTGCAATTTAAACAATGTATACATTTTAAAATGTAAATACGCACACAAACTATTCATTGTTTTCGGGAAAGTTTAGAAAATCACGTTTATAGTAAAAAAGTAACTGAATGCATGCTAAATATAATTTTAGTATGTTTAAATTAACTTCATTTTACTTTTTAATGTTCGCGTGTTTAATTAAAAATAAACTTTGTATTGGTATTTTTACTACAATGGAAATCGCAACGTTACCTGTTTACGTTGGCGAGGTTTTGAAATAGCTCTGGGTTATTGTGTGTTTTTCTATACCCACTGTATTTTAATCCAACTATTATTAAAATATTCACTAGAATTCTTTCTAGAGTCTGGGTATTTGTGTTCTCTGTTGGATGCAAAAAAAGTTTTTGTATAAAATATCAGAAAAGGAGTTTCTTGTTTAATTCTTGGTATTACTAGCGTAAATGATTGTATGCTAGAATTCCATGGGTATAATTTCTATTCTGGAGTGAGTGCATAAATATAAATTAAAATAAATGAAATTTACGATATTATGAATGTTTGTTTTTCTATATTTAAATCATATGATTAAGCAATGCTCTTATTATAAAATAAAAATATTTCAATAATATTAGATACATTTATGTATGCAAATATCTTTAAACTTTTAATAGGTTAGGAAATTGGATACATATTGAAAATTTTATTAAACCTCCATGTATATAATTGCATCATAATCCATTTTATCATAAAAATTTTTTTCTTTCATGTCATTATGCAAAAATATTTTATTTTTGGATTTCCAAAGTATACCTTGCAATAAAGATGTGCACAAAAAATTAAGTTCAATAAATTTAAGTAATACTAATTTGATTAATTCGGTTTTGTTTTAAAATGCAACTTGGTTATATTAGGGTCGTAATAGAAAAAACAGTATTTGCTTTATTTATAGTCTGGAGACAGTGTTAAAAAAACTTAAAATCGCTTTAGCGAGATTTTTGCGGAAAAGTTGCCAAACCAACTTTTGTATGAAGTTGATGCCTTAATTACGAATATCTTGTTTAGGCATCTCGATTTTTTCGTTTACGATATCAAATCGCTAAAAAGAACTAGCGTTCTTAATAGCTAACATTTTAATTACTTGAAGAAATCTCAATAAATGAACGATATTTTGGGGGCTAAAATTAAGCTAATAGATGCGTTGCCTCAGAAACAGTTGGTTACAGCGTTCTATTTTTGATACTGTGCTCTAAATCGTCAGAAAACTAGATGGCGGTAGCATCATTTTACTCTGGGCAATTTTAATGTCAAACTCCATAAAATTATTATCCATGATAGTGTAATGAAGTATGTAGCTTCAGAAAATAATCGCTAGCATTTCTATATTAGAGATTTAGGCTTGAAATAGCCCCCCCCCCTCTCAAAAGCAAAATATTGCGGCCGCATCAGTATTTTTCAAACAATTAAAAAACCAAAGCATGATAAAATATTTATCTGTGACTCTAAAATTATTCAATTTGATATTTTCTTGTTATCCCTTTCCGACCGAGCTATCACGATCGTGCGGGTATAAAAGGAATGTTCAAGCTCTTCAAAAATATTGATACCGAAGCAGCTGACTTGTACCAGTCTTTATTTGTATAAAAAATGACTGTTTTTAAGGAGTTGCTGGCAATGATGCTGTTTAAGGTATTTTTTCGATAAAACTCTAAAATTTAGTCTCAGAAACTTAAATCAGCGCCATCTGATAGCCGGTCTTAAAGGGATAAATAATAGTAATAAGTTTCGATATTTGTGATATAGCCAACAATTAAGATAGCGGCCATACTCTAAGTTTTGAAGAAATATCAATAAATTGACGATATTCGTGACTAACTTTAAGTAATGAGATACGTTAACTCTATCGCATCTAAAAGGCGCCCAGACTCTAGTATAAGTAGACTACTTGGCCTACCCCCTGACCTTGTCAAATTGGAAGATAACACTTACACAGCACCAGCGAATTTTTCGGGCTCTTTCCGTATTGTAACTACCTACTCTTGGCAAGCCTGCCGTAATGATATACGTTAGTTCAGAAATTTTCTATTCCACTGCTGTGCTTTGTTTTTTTAGGTACTAAATCGTCGAAACAAAAATGAAGAATGCATCATTATTGTACTCTAGTCTAAGCAATTTAAAATTAAAACTGCTTAAACAAACACTTATAGTTATCCAGATGACTAAGATAATGTTATGTGGTATTTTGTTTGTTAAAGGGTTTTGTTTGTTTAATTTGAAGATTTTGGCTATAAATCGTCCAAAAACAAGATGGCGGCCGCATTAGTATTAATTGAAATATGTTTTTTAATAAAATAAGTATTTTCGTGGCAAAAATATCATTTGTTAGTGCCTAAGATAATGTTTATATATTTATCATGAATATTTCGTTTTTCATTTCGAATTTGTAAATTTAAGTTCTAATAAGCTTAATAACAAATAACCGTCATTATTTTATTGAAAATAATATGATACACTCAACTGATTTGCAATATTAAGTTTGTTATTAATTATATGTTTTTAAGTCATCAAAGAATATAAATAATACTTTTGTTTTCTTACAGATATTTTTACATTGAATGTTAAAACATAAAATTTTATATTCATGATTTATACGAATCTAAAAGTAATCAAACAGATGAAATTATAGATTTTGAGTTTCCGTCCCTCACAACCAATAGTAACCAAAATACAAAGATTCAACAATATTTTTACTTTATCCATTGCAAATGGTTATTTTTAAAAGGTTTTAAATTTTAACTCCATAAATTAGAAATTATAAAAAAAATATTCACGATGGATAGATAAACAATTATTATTGCAGGCACTAACACATGACATTTTTTTCCACGAAAATCCTTTTGTTTTGTTTTTAAAAATTATTTAGAGTGCTACAAATTTGGCCGCCAGATTTTTTTACGGTTTAAAGCCTTAATATCCAAAAAAAATGTGTAGCAAATTATTGATGAACATACATATCTCATGCATCAAATATGCCATAATTAATACCCCGCATATTAATCTTTGTCGTATGGACAATTATTAGATGGGCAATTCCATATGTGACGGAATGACATTTTGAATTGTAGAATTGGAGTAAAACAATTACCACGAAGCTATTTTTCGAGGAAAATTGGTTTTTCAATTTATATATTACTTTTAATGATTAAAAGATAATAAAAAAGTTGAACTTTTTTAAAGTATTTTATTATTTCATTTTTTACTAACTTCTTTTTGTGTGACGGAATGACATTTTTGCAACCACGACTGCTTCCTGGTACTTAAAAATTGAAACTTCTGTGAATTAACAATACTTTGAGTTTTTAAACTAATGCATATCTTAAATATGATATATAAGGTATTTAAAATTATAATTTAGAGCAACCTACCTGTAACATGGTTTAAGTTATTAACTGTCATTTGACGTGACGGAATGACCGTGACGGAATGACTAAAAGTTTCATAAACATATAGTAAATTAAATGTGTGTAAAGTAATAGATTTAATATTTTTTTATTATTTAGAATACTCATAAGATATTAAATATTACATTATATACATTTATTCACATGTTAAAGGTTTTTCAAACACGTATCGAGGATAATTTCCAACTAGTTGAAATGCTGCCTGAATTTTCAGAGCCAACAAATCTTTTTTGTCCACTAGTCATCGATCTTCTTTTTTGGGATATGTTAATACATGTCCTTTATCGTCCATGCTTTCTTAAACCATAATTTGAAAACTTTGAATATATTTTTAAATTTAATTTGTAAAAATAACAAAAAAATATATTTGATCAAAGTTGACATTTTTATGGAATTGCCCAGATAACACTGTAACCAATGTCGTGATGCGTTAATTGCTCTTTTCAATCACACATCACTCCTTTTTCCACAAAAACTTTCTCACGACGTTTACTTTTTTTAGAATGGTTTGTAGTTGGATAAGTGGGGCACTAAAGCCATAAATTCATTAGATTTCGGACAGGACAACAGTTTGAGAGCCTGGTTGGCGACGACACACCGGGGAGTCCCATCAGCTCTTCCAGGAAAAAAGTCTGAAACAGGGATATTCTCAGGAGGACAGGATTGGAAAGGAAAGATACATAAAAAAAAGTTCCAACCTATCGCAGGAGTGAGAAACACCCCCACGCGACACGTCACTTAACGTGACTACCAATTGTACTGCAAGTGCACGCCTACGAAGAAAATGAGGGGATGGATTTTCGACACAACACCTGGACTTTACTTTATTCCATTAAAAAACATTAAACACTAAACACCAGAAATAATTGGGTTGTGTTTTGGTCCGCAACACTTTTGAGCGCACAACTTCAACGCACAACTTCAACGCTCAACTTCAACGCGCCCTCACGGACCATATCTTGATGCCTGTGACACTCCATGCCTAAGTTCCGGAGCGGTCCCCTTTTTTTGCCGGATATCCAAACTCCCGCTGAGGTGTAATTCCAGCGCCCGGATCCCCTTGACGCACTGTTGATGCCAGACTCGCCTCGGATGTGACCTGAGAAAGCCTTCATCAGCATTACTCATCTCCCGGCCTATGCCATTCCTGCTGTCCGAGTCCTCCAATGTCCCCTGCATATCTGTCCCTTCACGTCTCATTTCAGCAAATCAGCGCCTGATCTACACTTCAAACTGTGAGTTATTTTTTTTAAATAGTCACTTCATATTTGGCCAAGAGTTCCATTATTTAATTGCCTCATTCCGAATATTTAATTTTTTTATTTTTATTTTTTTCCCTTATTGATCCATTGCCCTACCCAAAAAGAATTACAACTAAGTTTTATTTTAAATATGCTCGGAATGTAATTATTCACTTGAATAAAGTGTTTCCTTTAATTACAAAATTTAGCCCTTTTCTTTAGTGTATTTTTAGTTATTTTAGGGAAAGGAATTATTGAACCTGGAATGTTTACAGTCGCAATAAACCGAGTTATTAACGATACTTTACATTATAATGACAACGCAAAAATATACTAACCACTACTTGATTATAATTGAACAATAATTTTTTATTGCACTGCGACAACCAATTATTTCTGAATCAACAGATCTTATAATTTAACGTTAGCCTCCAAATCTGTTACTTTATTTGATATATTTTCAAGTAATTAAAATTTTAGTGATAATGTTGTCATTATGATTACCAAATCGTAATCAGCGTAGCAAGTTTTGTAAAAATGCCGCAAAAAATTTTATTATGGAAAAAAGGAATCATGCTATTTCATCTTATATGCATATCTACTTTTGAAAGGCCCTCGAAAAACCAAGCAAATGAATTAGGTTGCATGATATTTTTTTTCTAACTTAAAGTTATTTTAAATTACTTATTGTTGTTTTTTATTTGTTTCTTTGAAATGAAAAACCTTTAAGTAAACATGGAACAAGTTTACTATTATTTGCTACCGGATATTCAATCATGTTCAATTCTAGCTTTGTTTACCAACATGCCACTTGTTACATTTTAAAAGATGTTAATGCTTACACTTTTTATGTAATAGTATTAGTAATTTGTTAAACATTGAAATACCTTTTTTTGTTCTTTTCTGAAAAAAAATTACTTAAAATAAAATGCATTTTAATGGTCTATGGTCGATACTTAAGTTTTAAAAATGGTAGTTTATTCATGTAGGTAAATTGGTTTAATTTAAATTAAAAAATTATCTTAAAAACATTGATAAGGCTAATTCAATTATTCTTATTATTGTTTAAGTTTTATTTGGCAAGTTCTTGTTTTAAGAAATTATTTGTTAATAAACGATGACAAACTGAAAAATATTTAGATATGGTATTTTTATTTTAGAATTTCTAGTAAATAAATGCCCATTCATCGCACATACTAAAAAGTTATCAAATCAATCCAAGTATATGTACCATATAATCTGCTATGTGGTAAAAATCCCATGTTATTGTTCTCATCCATTATGAAAATCACATCCCGTTACTTACTTTAACTGATAATTACAAAATCCATAATACACTATATAATGCACACCATCATAACATAAAAAAAATTCTAAATAAAAACTTACTGTCATCGTAATTTCCCTCACAAATACCAGTTAAACCATAGATGTTATTAATTTCATTTTTAGTCACAATCTCAACTATTTGGTAAAAAACACGATTTCACGCTTTTGGCCCATTATTCGACGATAATTTGGATAGATTAACAGCAAATTTGTCAAATTTTGCTCCAAAAAAAAAATTAAACTAAAATATAACTAACAATTAAATAATCATGATGTTTTGAAATAATTCAAAAATTGCATGTCGATTGAGTTATAAAAAGCTATACGATGCCATAAATGTATCGAAGAAAAGGAAAATTTATCATATATGTTATATAGTTATTTATTATTATGCGAATTTACAGACAACTCAATCGCCCTTTATGCCGAGTATCCGTTATGTGATTTTTGTATCAGAAATGAATATTTTTTTTTTTTCCGAATATGAAATAGTAATAGTGAGTGACATGTCATACCATGATCTTTTAAATTATAACTTCAGCTCAGGTAATAATTAGAATTATAAAAATCTCTATCTTTCATAATATAAAAAACGTTATGCACAAAAAATATCAAACATAAAAAAAATCTAAACGTATTTATCACTTTTTGCAATAAAAGATAGTGTATGAAGTACAGTAAATAAAGAAACCAATAGCAATATTTTCCCAGACATTTTTATTCAAGAATCTGCAACTTTCCCATTCAGTAAGTGCTTTTTATAACTATATGCATGTATCTAGATATCAATACTATACTTTGTTTTTAATAAGAAAACAAATTTGTAATACATTTTTTTAAAATCGTGTTTACGTCACTTCGTTTCAGCACAACAGTATAAACATAAAAAAAAGAAACTAATATTTAATGATAAATTAAGAAAAAACATTTTGTTTTGAGTTTAAAAATTTAAGACATATATTTAAGTAATTTATTCTGTCTTAAAACTCATATCAAACAGAACGAAACGGAAATAAGCTTACACAACTGTCACCCTTAATTATATTCACCAACACTACATCGGTGTATGAATTTCCGCAATTGTATGGATCCAATTTCCTTCAAAAATATTCTCGTAACTCAATGGGGCTTAGATGATTCAATTGGACAAATATGTTACTGATACTTGACTGATTTTGAGTAAATGGGTTTGAAAATGGGAATTAAAAAGAAGAAAGAGGGAAAATCGTTATTGATTACATTTTTTCCCATGTAAATGAAATTTTAAAAAATCAAGTGTAGAAAATAAATGTAAATTTCTCTTCCATGTATGTAAATAAATTTTATTTATTTAAAATTATGTACAATGCAGACGCAATAAAGGCTCAACTTCTTTGAACTCGATAGGATATGAATCAATTGTACAAATATATGATTGATACAAGACGGATTTTGAGTAAATAGGTTAGAAAATAATAATTAGAAATAAATAAAGCGAAAAAAACATGTTAGTTTTTCTTGTCCATGTTTTTTTCCATGTTAATAAAATTTAATTATTCTCGTGAAATAAAATGTAAAAAAAATCTAAATTTTTCACTATGTAAATGAACTTGATTTATTTGGAAAAATAGGAATGTTACACAGTAACGACGCAATGAAAGGGTTAATTTTCAAAAATATTATGTTAATTCGATGTGACATAGTTTAAATCAGCTTCACAAATTTATTAAAAATTCTTTTGATTGTTTTCGGGTCAATAAATTAAAAAATTAGTATTTGCAATAGAGAAAAGAATAACTTTTTAAAATTATTTTTGATCATGTTTTATAACATTTTTATTAAGGAAATTTATATATATATATGTAAAAGTAAAATGTTCAGAATTTATATACAATTATAGGATCAAATATAAATAGAACGTGAGCTTGATTATTGTCAAATATGTGTTAGCTCTTTGTAGTGTCATTCCCAAGATTAAGAACTTCATTATTATATTTGAATAATAAAGTTCATAATTGAAAAAAGTATCTGGTAATTTATACATGGTTTATTCGCTCTACATTTTCAAAATACTTCTTTACACTTATTCCACGTGCTTGCACTGCTTCGAATCCTCTTGAAATTTGTGTGATCGATGGATCATAACATAATATATGATTGATTATTAATATATATTTTAAATTTAATAAGATTAAGAAGATAACTTATTTAAAAAATTAATTATTTTTTCTCAATTCTGATACAAAAAGGTGGTCATTTAGTTATGAAAATGCTTATATTTTTATTTTGCCGAGGATTTTGTGTTTTGAGGGGTTTTTTACGAGGGGGGTTTGATATAATACGAACACAAAATGACGATTAAATGTTCAAAAAGTTTAAAAGAATTATCAATATGTTAAGTTCCATGACTAATAGACAAAAACGCTGGATGCGTGTAAAATGATTAGTTTCAAATATTCTTTCTTGAATTTGGATCTACAAATTTTGCTTAGTTGCCGTCACCCACAATTTTTTAGCCTACTTTTCTTTTTTTAATTCGAAAGAATTAAAAAAATGAAAAAGTAGGTACTGACATGCGGTTGATGTCCGTCTGTTCGTCTGTATGTCTGTCCGTACCCCCCTTCCAAAATCGGTTCTATCATTCGTATCTTAAAAATTCTTTTTTTGTTAGAAACCTATGACCTCAGAGACCCAACTTTCATACTTTTTGTCTGCCTGTCTGTACGTCCGGACGGACATAAATCTACTATCCGTCGGCGAATTTCCCATTGAATTAGCATTAAAATTCAATTTTGAGTCATTTAAAACACTGTCGCCAAATCAACAATGGTATGAGAAACTTTATTTAAAAATATTTGAAGCAAAATTATTTTTTAATGAATCATTTTGGAATGACGTAATAAAATGTAGCACAATGCGATTCTTAAGTTTAAATTATAGTTGGATGCTGTGTTTAGCGAATTTTTTTTAATGTGTGTAAATCTAGTGTAGAAACGATTGTTGATGATATTTACTGTTATGAACCTAGTTGTTTCCCAATTAGAATTTCAGTAAGTATTTAAGTAACATGAAAGTAGGCTATTTTAGTTCTTTAAGAACTTCTTGTTTAATTAGTTATAGTACTGAGCATGTTAAAACGATATAGAATACTGATGCAGTCTGGTAATTTAAATAAAACTGTGTAACTTATTATTTTTCTTTTTTAAAATTTAAAAGATTATTAAACTTTTAAACAATAAAAAAAATTATAGATTTACCAATTATACTGTAAAAATAACGCATTTAACATAATAGTTTTACTTGTTATAAGAATATGTGTTTTGCAACAAAAACAGAATCACTAAATTTTCTAGGAAACAATAAACTTTTTATTTTTGTTTTTGCCAATTGATTGCTAATTTTTTGTGCCAACAATTTAATTTATAAAAGCAATGATTACAGATATTTGCGGAGATATATAAGGAGAGTAAAAATTACAACTAAATTGTTCCGATATTATTTGGATTTTCATAAACTTTCTTTATTTGGCATACAATACCTATACCTTAGTAAATACATGTCGTTTCGCAATTTTTTTTTACTGTTATAAAAAGGTGGTAAAAAGGTAAAGGCAACAGAAAACTATTAGTTTATGGTCGCTTTAAGCCTTACTATATCAAAAATTTCTTGAAACAACAGAGAAATATTTAATTTGCTAATTCAAATATTTATAATTATTTTAATACATATACTGAATTTATAATAGGTAGGTAATTTTTTTAAAAACAATTTTAATTGTCGTTATTAAAATATGTCGTTTTCCAGTTTTGCTCAATAGTTCTCTGACAATTAAAATTAAAAACAAGAAACATAATATTTAAATATTATACATATTTAATGTTTTTGTTTTAATGGCCATATATACGAGTGTTTAAAAAATATCTCCTTCACAATATAGGAATGAAACATTTAAATTATGTTATTTCAGTATATACCAATGTATAACTATCAAAAATATTGAAATTTATTGCAACAGACGTACAAATTTATGATAAACGATACTTCATGTACAATATTAAATATGTATTAAAATATGAATAGATAAAAAGTGTACAATTATGTTTTGATCAAATTAAAACATTGTGAACCTACTAAAGGAGTACTTTTAACTTCCACAGTATACCTGTTATGATATAAGTATCATTCAAACAAATTTGTATGCTTGTGAGTCAGTTGATTTCATTAAAAAACAAATTTTTGGATATTGAATTTTGCATTAAAAAATCAATTGGAGTTGTTTAAATAAAATAAACTTTAAAGAGTTACATTAGCATTACAATTGCAACAGAAATTATGGTTATAGTAATAAAATTTATACACAGTTTTTCATTTCTGCTGCTTAAAATACTACTAAGAGAAACGGAGAAATATTGCAGCAATTTTTATTTAAACTTTAAATTTCTGACAAAGTTTGATTACATAAATACTATAACTGATTGTTAGAACAACTTTTGCAATCAAAGTAATTCCGCCATAACGTATACCATATTAAAGAACACTTAGATACCTACACAATGTTAAAATTGATATTGCTTGCACAATAAACATTGTAATATACAAAACCTGAAATTTTCCTTTGATCACACAAATGCATGCCAAAGCAATTTCTTAAAAGTCTAGACATATTATGTGTGGTTTCCGGCAGATTTCAAAGACATTTGTTTACTAAATGCATCTGGATGTTACAACATTTTGAGTTTAAGGTGGTTAGTGAAGATATATTCATATATAAAATACCCCTATTTATCGAATCTGAGCTTTCATATTTTCCTCTACGATGGTTAAGGTGAAAGTAGGATAAAAGTAATAAGTGTTTTGTTTTGTTTGTAGGTTTTAGAAAGTCAAAGAAAACTAAAATTAATACGTAAATTTTTGAACAAATCTAATAACATTTCTCCCCGTTTTTTCATTTTTTATTGGTGGTGTGTACGCTGACTTTCCTTTCCAATATACCTTGTCCACATTTTAAAAAAAATTATCTTCCTTTTTATAAACATATAATTCATAATTTTATAAGTTTAGATAAAGCGCTTTACCATAAATGAAACAAATATTTAGTACACCACGTCTTATCTTTATTTACAATTTCATGATTTATCTAATGACAGCTTGTTAGAGGTTTATTTTAAGATCTCTGAACAATTAACTACTTTAACAATCGCAATTGAATAAAAGTCATTTGCAATGAAAAAAATTTAAAAGGCTGTATATAAAACAATTGGAAAAAATTAAAAGGCTGTATATAAAACAATTGGAAAAATTTAAAAGGCTGTATATAAAACTATTGGAAAAATATAATCGTTTACAGTATGCAAAAAATATATATAATTAGGTAAAACTCTATCCTTAATACGCAAGTTAGTTTAACTCTTACACAGTACGACATTTTCCCCTATAGGGAATTTTACCATGTAACGCAACGTTTGATTGGAGATTCTTAATGGAAAACTAACATACACGCAAGACAAATTGTCCGGAAGGTAAAAAGCAATAAATAACGGTTTATGCGAGTAATCTAAGAGAATAAAAGATGCTAGAACACTGTTTAAACTTAATTCAATTACTGGATTTTACATTCCTATAATTCACTTAAATGTATTCCAAAAATTTAACAAAATCAAAGTATCTTACCTGGATTTATGTTTCGATTAAAATAGAGAATATGAAAGTGAAATATCTATATCGGTTTAGAAATATCGTAAAGGAAATATTTTTCAATGGAATTTAGTATATTAATGATAAATATACATATGCCAATTTCAAACACTTTTTGTTGAACAAAGGAACGCTTACATTTATTCTAAATTTAGAAATCATTATACAAATTTGGTGGATAAATAAAGGATACCATAAAACTTTGGATTATCGCCAGAACCGTTTTAAAATTACTATAAAAACATAAATTTAGCACAATTTTGGTACTGAAAAGGGTAAAACCAACCTATGTGATTTCACCTTAATATCCACCACCCAACAGAAGCAGACAATATTTCACTGAAGAGCAGTGTCTATTTACGACAATGATTGATCATTGTTGTTTTGAACACCTTTAACCAAACTCACTGACTTTTAAAACGTGTTATGTGTTTACGTGATTTATCATTCAATTATTCTGAAGTTGAGATATTGATGGGTCTTATAACTCCAAATTTTGTTGTTATTGATTTTTATAGAGAGACTGCACACTTAAAAAACTTATTTTATCTAAAAATTTTATTTATTGTCTTATGTACTGTGCATTATATGCTTTATAAAGAATATATTGATTAGTAAAGGCATTGGTATTACTTTAATTTACATTTAGATTAACATTAATACTGTAATGTTCTAGGAATAGGTTTATTATTGTTTAATACAATATGTAATAATAATACGTGAAGGAAACACGTTATATACTAAAAATTCCATAATTTTATGATATTCTCTTCAAAGGACTCTCCCTAGTGACGTATCATAAAAAACCATCGCCTTTCCCAATACTGTCGTTTAATACTTTTCTGTTATCGTTTTTTATAACCTCAGCAAGCCAGACAATATTCCTTTTATGAGTAAAATTCCAAAGTTTCATTTTGGTGGAAGATGGTTAACATTCCTGTTATGATTTGGCGATAAGGGGCGCTTACCTTTCTAAACAATTTCTTGGCAACCCTCCTCGTGAGGGGCGACGTCTAGCGGATGTGACGTCAATGGGTGACGCTCCCCCCGAAAACACGTGGTTTTGTGAGCTAAGTGAAACTTCTCGAGCTGCAGGGGAGCATGGAAGGAATGCAAGAGAAAAGAGCAATGTTATTTTTACTTGTTTTGTTTTACTCTTTAGTTTGGGGGTGTAGGCATGATTTTCAAAACTAAGGGTAATCCAAATCGTGTTTGAATTGTCTAATTAACTTAATTTATTAATATTCACTTATATTTTAACTTGTTGTAATGTTACTTAATAAAAAAAACTAGCAAAAATTAACGATTCTATTCCTTATTTGTCTTTTAATTATTTCTAAGAAGAAAGGAAACATGTGTTATATTGATATTGTGTTATATTTACAGCTTTTTGTGATGCTGTGGTGAAAATAGTGTTTTGAACTAAAATGTTTTAGCAGTTTTCCTTTATTTTATAATATCCGTCTATATTAAGTAAATTTTTGTGTATTTACAAGCCAGGTAAATACTTTGGTATATATTTTATTTGTTTTGGGGTTACAAAAACAAAATTCAATATTCCTATTTCATGTTATAAAAATAGAATAAAAGATTTCTAAACTTGAAGTATGCTGAAAAGAATAGTAAATAAATATTAATTAACCAGCATTTATAAATTACTATCAATAATTACAGCCATTACCCAAAGTTAACTTTGTTACAAATAAACTGTATCTAAGACGGTTTTGCAATAGATAAACGGCGCATCATATTCTGAAGATGAAAGGTAAAAATAGGTACAAAAAAATTATGATGCAACGAAAATGTTTTGGGTAATTGGTAAGTTCATTAGTAAGTTCCGCTAAAAGAGGCCATAGTTTCCGGTTTCCCCACTGTTATGAAGCCCTATGGCTGTATTTATATACCTCACTTCTACCTACCCTAATTGTTGGCCAATGGTAAAGCCAAAAGCCGGTTTTCATGAGAAAGTTAATTGAAATAATATTTTATTTAACACAGATATTCATGAGCTGAAATCGTTCTGAGATCAGAAACAATAAAATGATCGAAAGATTTTCGGTTTGGCTGCAATTGATAAAGTATGATCATTTAACTTGCAATAAAAGGGCAAAAAAATGTGCACATAATTAAAAATTAGTATTACTTATATCATTGCAAGGATTCAAAAATCGCTATAGCAAGCAAAAAGTGCTCGGTGGTATTTATAAAACTGTTTGATTTCAATTTTTAAAAGAGGCAGTCAGTTATTTTGTGAAAACCATTTATTTCAACTGCACATATTCTAAAAATATTTGAATTATTCAAAAACTCGCATTTTAAACAATAACGGTTATGTGAAGAGTACAGGGGAAAAACAACTTCATTACATAGGAATGTTTCCATATTATGGCGTGCTTGGCGGACATTGCGACAGGAAACCGGTATTTCTCTCGGTTCTTCTTTCACGGTACAAACGTGTGTCCACTGATCTGGCATGAATCAGGGTTGTCGTGAGAGAAAAACAAAGTGAGTAACCAGTTTCGGCGATGACTTGCTATTGTTGCCAAAAACTCCTGATGCAGACAGATTTCCATGCAATGAAGTTATTTTTCCCCTGTACTCTATATTTAATAACAACAACTTTAGAATAGATGCTCGTTAAAAATAACCGGTGGGGTTTTGCATCAGAAATTGCAAGGCTGAAGAAGGGAGGGTCGGACCTCAAGGGTGTCGTTTGTGACCGATCGCAGTAACAGGTTGCAAAAGTCTGTAACATGCGGGAACGGAACTTCGGACATTTGTGCAGAGGGAAATTACTGAATGCTTAGCAAACTAGGGTAAGTACAACGGATATATAACGTTGAGAGGCTAGAAACGAAGACGGTTCTATAAGAATACTATATATATTTTCTTTGATATAATTATAATGACTTTTATTTACTTCCAAAATCTCTTTAATGAAAAAATAAAACAAGTCCCTTTTAATAATTAATACAAATCAAATATTTAACAGAATTAAAAAAATATGTTTAGCATTTTTTCTTTTGATTACTATAAGGTTGTGTTTTCCTATAAAATCACCTGTTAAAGTTAATAAATTTTAGGTAGAAAAATATTAGGATAGCTTGTTTATAATCCTCAGTTCCTTAATTGCAGTAAAATAATTTAAGATGCTTAGTTTATCAGTTTAGTGTTGAATATTAAATCACCTTTTTTAAATTAATGATGTCGTATTTGTAAATAAAATTATGAATTTGATGTTAAATAACCAATTTAAAGATTGTAATTTTATTGGTACAGCATATGAGATCATCCAAAGTGTGTATGCTTATTAGTAACATTAGTAACATTAATATTTTAGTTTTTGATTTTATTTTGTTTGTAAAATAAGTCTATCTGCGAAAGAGTTTCTATCAACGCCCTAAGGAGGCTAGAAATAGGCAACCGGAAAAATATTACATTACATTACTCTATCAACGAAAACTGATTTAAGGCTAAACTTACTAAGGCTTTCAAAAGGAACTTGCACTACTTTGGCTCAAAGGCACAAAATTTAGCTTTGAGAATGATATATGTTCTGTGGTGGGGGATAAGTAGAAGGGGTTGAAGGCGTAAAATTATGTTGATGACAAAAGTGTAAAGCTGATGAGACGAATGGTAAAGAATTTGAACTGTAAGTCTGTATCTTAAATTGTATAACATGGGAATACTTAAGACAAACGTTTACAGTAGAAATCATAAGATTTACTAAACGGTTTAAGATCATAAATCAAGGTTCCGTGTTTTCAGGAATGTATTAACAGTTTAAATTTTTTAAAAAATATCTGAAGGAATAATTAACCTGTAAAGAACAAACTTTGTTTGGCAGATAGTATGTTTCTAAGTATAGATGGTATATACTGATTTAGGAGTAGAACAATTCGACTAATCATAATGTAACTAAATAGATAAAGCATAATTTTGATAAAATTGTGTCCATAAATTGATTGATGTTGCAATGAGAACGGAAATGAATCCAAATAATTTTTTCTTATATTAATAGTGTTTGATGATGTTTGTTTTCGATAAATAAATTCAAGGATACACAATTATAGAATAACCATCAATATCTAATTTTTGTAAAAATATTGTTTAATTTCATTCTAACTAACGTTGTTTATTATTTTTTTTCACAAAAATTACTTTTTTATTATTTAATAAAATCCTGATTTAAGAACTTATACTTCTCATTTTTTAAAGATAATTTGGGATATTTTATGTGAATAAATACACAATTTGATATACATTATCTGCACGAAATTCCTAAATAATAATGAAAACTTGTTGTATAGAAAAACGCACAATCATTGTAAAATATATCTAGAAAAAAAATATTTCAGCAATTTCGTCATAAATGGATAACCATTATTATCATAATATCAAGGATACTTGAAATTCTACCTTCCCATCCTCTTTTATAGCTCGAATTAAATATTTCCACTTGACTATAAGAAGTCTAATATGGATGAAAATTGGTTGCTTAGGTTTAAGTGAAAAATAAAATATCTCTCTAAGAGTTTAAATATATATATATATCATTTTATCATGTAGTGAGTAAAGACATTTTATTAAAATTTTTTCCATCTGAGTGGTTTTTAACGTTGGTTTAATGACTTCTCTGAAACCGAAAATCCCAACTGAATAGCAGAAAACGCATGTATCTCAATTCATTTGAAGTACTTATATACTTTATTATTTTAAGTAAGTTTACGTTGCATGGTTCTCAAGTACCCAATTTTTGCATTTAAATATGCTGTATTTATAAAGAAAAATAATTTTTTTCTATAATTGATTGAACAAAAAATTTTGTATGGTGTTAATTGGTAAAGTCAAAACCAAAAACTCAATTTAAAAATTAATATCAAAGTTTAAGCAATATGAGTTGTGTGTTTTATAAAATAATAAATGGAAATAAAGAATTTGTTCAGATGAAAAAAATACGCAACTTTGTTACTGTTAGTTTAGTTAAAGTAATTTTTGAAGTTGGACTGACAGAGGAAAGCTTAAAAATACATAAAAAGCATTGTTTAACGTTTTTAGCAGATTTGAAACCCTTAATTTTATTTGATTATACCCAAAATTTTACTAAGATTGCCCGATTCGCGCGAAGTTACAAATTATCCATGTTATTAGTTTTTCATTTATTTCAATTTTATTTTAATATGAACAAAAGTTATTCAATTCGGATATCCCGTCTTTTTGATGCACTGAAATTTATGTGGCTAAATTTGTTTGACATTTCCTGATTTTTCTGTATCCGAATTTTTGATGCTTTCGGAAAACTTAAGTTAATAAGATTATTTTAAATACTAATACCATCTTTGTTATTAGTTTTAGGTATAGATTTTTAAAAAAAAGTTGAATTACTGTACCAGAAAAACATCCGTTACAATTCTAAAATGTTTTAAGTTATGCAGATCCCAGTCCTGTTTCTCATTAAAGGAGCTTCAACTCTAATTAACAATGTAGATTTGTATGCATGATCACTACAGGAAATCCGTAATCCACAACCATATAATACGGATTCAACCGGAGATGAATCCCCTACATATTCGCTGATTAAATTCGCTGTAGAACAGATCAAAGGCTAATACACATTATGTAATAACCAATATGGTCATTTTACTTTTCAATATTAATTAACGAAACTTGTTTGTGAGTTCGGGTATATTTTTATTAGTAGGTCCATTAGGGGTGGTAAATAGTTAACCTTCGCCAATTTCATAAATTTTAAAAATTCTAACTCTATAAAAATGTTATATATATTTTAAATATTGGTATTATTTTAATAAGTCATGATCTGCTAAATAATGATTTAACGCAAGTATTTGACAAGTAGCATATGTCTGTTTCTTTTACTGTTTTAAAAAAATCGAGCGACAAAGAAAATATCGATAGCATACAAGCGAAAGCTTGATTTGAATCTAAGAAATTGATAATTATAAAAACGAGTTTTAATTATTAACTTCTTTTCTTTTAATTTTTTTTTCGGAGCACATTTAATATTAATGAAAAGTATTTAAAAGTAAAAAAAACATTTATTTATGAATAAACAATACTATTAATTTAATATTTATATTGATGAATCTGAGACACAATGGGGTACGTGGGTGGTATAAAGTTCGATGCTTTTTCATTGTCAAATAGTAGCCACCAGCGAGCGGCAATAAGTAGACCAACCTGTTACTGTTCGTAATTTGCATAATATTGGTTTGGTTGAATTAAATTAGCACTAGAGCTACCTGAGGGCTAGTTTTGAATATATATATAAGAAAATTTAATCTATAATATACATCACTAGTGGGATACAATATTGTAAAAAATACTCTACGGAAATCTAACCGATGTGACTTTGCAATTATAACATCGAATTGAGATCGATAATTGTTAGGGGATTGTTTTTTAAAAAATTGCGATTGGCAAGGGTCTGCTTAATTTATAAAATAGATAAAACAGAAATGTTATTTCAATCCTAAAAAGCCAATAAAAATTAATAAAGAAATATTTATACGCTCACCAGTATATATGTTCACACACAGGCTCAGATTTTTCTGCACATAATACCCATAAAGCTTTTTGGATAAGCAACATGAGTTAAAAGAATACTCCTACCCATACTGCCATTCTCTTCACAGCCAAGTCACTTAGTTATTCATGAAATTTTTGCGTGAATTTTACAGTGTTACCCAGTTTCCAGGAACTAAATTTTTTATGCAGGTATTCATGAGTATTCTTGCATTAAGTATAAACAGTAACATTCAAATCTTAAAACTGCAACAAAGAAATTTCTAATGACATGGGCAACTGCCTATCTAGATGCTAGAAGCAGTCTAAATTAATCTATTTCAACCGCTATATTAAAAGAATTGCGCCTTTTCTCCTTATAGATAATACGTTTCCATATAGAATGTTATAAAACTGTTTGGATTAGTTTATAAAGGGTATTAAGATAGTTTAAATGTATTGATAACAACTGGTCCAAAATTCAAGTAAAAACAATTATAAAAATTGATGTTTACAGGCCTACAAAACCATCATGTAAGTATTATCAATGATAAATTTTGCTTGAAGAAAAAACATTAAATTAAACAAAAATTTGAAAACTTCATTTAAATTATTCGGAGCTCAGATACATATTTGTTTCAGCTCTATATTTACGAAAGGTAAGAATATAGAAAATTGTATTGGGGATTGCAATGCTATAACTTCCAAAACTATGTTAGTAACAAGTTAAAAGAATAAATGAAATGATTCTAATCACACACACATATGTTAAAGGAATTAATGAAATTATGCTGATAATCTATTGAATATTAGCTCTTAAAAATTTAAATAATTGCTAAAAATGCTACCTTTTGTTAAATTTGGTTATTGGTTTTGAAAGAACCGTATTTCAATCTTCTAATAAAGCAAATCAACTGCAGAAATTTTGTTATAAATAAAAATAAAATATTAAACATTTTAAACAAAAACAAATCTTGCAGTATTTCATGAGTTTGAATTTAGAAAATATAGGATTTATTTCATTATTTAATTTATTAGAATAATAAAGTTGAATTGCTTAAAAAAATTAAATATATGTATTTTGTATTTTTTATTATTTGTAAAAGCTATTTGGAATATGAATTTGCTACTATAATAAAAAATTATATATTCTATTATTACCAAAAAAATATCTTTCATCCACAAAAAATATTATCAAACAAATATTTTCCAAATGATGTTTCAAAAGTGCTTTTATAAGAAAGCAAATGTTGAGCCGAAAATCACTGACGTTGTATATTTATATAATAACTAAAACAATAACAAAGTCCATTAAATTGTTTTATTTATTAACATAATACTTTTTATTTTCAAACTTTCCACATAATTGGCATGTTTCATCACGCAAGTCCTACGGAGTTTTCAATCAAGGCATTTTAGGGGGAAAAGAATAATAACACTTTTTCCTTCTTAGCTTACCTTTGAGAGAGGTTTATTATCATATATATTAAATAAATTTTTTATAGATAGGTAGAGAAATCTGCCAACAGGTGACCCCCACAAATTTTCCCAAACCTAAATCTATTTCCTTTTTCTTAATGCGTTCATAAATAGCTTTATCGGCAGGGGTTAGAAAAGGAAAAACATATATTTTAAGTTATCAATCGGTAATAAAGTGAATATATATATATATATATAATATATATATATATTATATATATATATATATATATATATATATATATTATATATATATATATATATATATATATATATATATATTTTATATATATATATATATATATATATATATATTATATATATATATATATATATCCGTCTGTGTTTTCCGTCTGTCTATTTCTGGCCTCCATACGGTGATAAAAAACAGCCGAGAGCGCTTCGCAATTAAGAACTTTGGTCAAGTGATGAGGTTGACAACTGAGTGGGCACCCAACACTACAGCTTTTGAGCGATATCGTATGCTACGCGGTGACAGGACTTTTGAATCTACAGATTTAACGAGAACCTATGTCGTGGTGTACTTAAGACAAATACAGGCAAGCACACAACACAAACATCCAGGGCCATATCTTGAGATTCGAATAAGGATCTGCTAAATGCCTGACCAGCCTCCTGACCATTCAGCTACCCAGTCGGCAAACGGAATAGTATAATACTTGGAAACTAGAAAAATATACAAATTTCTGATAATGTTCTTTTTCATATGTATTTATCTTGATAAAGTGAAAAATAAAAAATCAATACTGTTGAAAACATTACTTTAATTGAATTAGTAATTAAACACATTTTTATAAGAAACGGTTTTAATTATCATTTTTATAACCATTGTATTTAATTAATCTTAAAACGACGGTTTTAACAGTCATGCAACGAAACGTAGAGTGACTGGCAAAACTAATTTTTTCGAGTAAAATAACTATGCTGTAGTAATAACTTTATTTAAAACTTATTGTATACAAAGTTTAGAATAAGCACAAGTATGTATACAAAGTTTAGAATAAACAATATTTTTTAAAGTTTTTGAAGGAGGGAATATAAAAACGTAAAATTATGGAAAAAATAACATTTTAAAAGTAAAATTGAAATATCGTTGTACTAAGGATTATGCAAAATTAAAGAATCGTAATCTTTAAAAAATATAATGTTATATACATAACACTTTTGTCACTTTTATAATCCACAAATATTAAAAAGCTACGTACATTTTTGACTTTGTGTAGCTTTGCATAAAAGAATTTAAACTCATACCTATTTTAAACAAATGAAGGAACTAATATTTAAATTACAACTTTTAACTCAAAAATGAATTGTTCAATGAAATGTAAAAACTCAATTAAATTTTATGGAACAATGTGTACATTCTTACTGTAGCATTAAGAGTACAGATATTTACCGACATGAAGAGATTTTATATTGAATAAATGTTATGTAATTAGGCTAAACAATATCATTATTCAATTTATTTAATTTTATTTTATGTGTAAAATAGATTATAATTTAATTTTAAAGATTATAAAAACAATTATAATTGGACCAAAAATATGTAAAAAATGCTAAGATGTCATTTTTGGATATATTTGACAGACAATAGAACTACTGAACCGTTTAACTCAAAAAAATTTTTATGGGAGGTAAAAGAAATTGATTTATATTTTGATCAAAGAAATTCCTAGATTACGTTGTTGCCTAGATATGATCAGCGTACTGAAAGGATTGCTAACTATTGATCGGAATTTAAACAAAAGTATAGAAACTGAGTTAGGTAATTTTCCCTTTTCTTTCAAGCACATTATCATTTAATTTCTTTAGGTTTCTATAGCTACATATTGTAACAATTATATAATACTTTGTTGTGCATTTGAGTTTTAATGTAAAATTATTTTAATTAAATAAATAAAAAAAATATCAAATAAAAGTATTTTGAACATAGTTTGTTGTTAAATGATATAATTAATCATACGTGGTAGTTTAAGATCCTATTGTGACTTTACGTTAAGTGTGATGGCAAGAATTACCTTGCGATATAATTTTTTATTACAAATTTTGTTGCGTGCAAAATTGTTAATTTTAAATAACATGATGAGTATAATTAGAATTTTTATTATGTAACATTTTATCATACAATGATTAATTTTAGATTTCAGGCTAAATTTTTAAAAGTATTCTTTAAATGTTGAGTCTGAACAAAACTTGAGCAAACAAAGGATCATTCATACATTAAAATTCAAACACTTTAGGCAATATTTTTTTTTTCAAAATTAACGAACATTAACTGCCTTCACTTTATTGTACATACTAAATGAACGCGAACAAAAAAAATGTAAATAAATCATAATTGAATATGTACATTTAAAAAGGACAACTTCAAAACAGAATACACATATATAACAATAAAATTTGCATACATAGTAAATAGTAATTTAATAATCAAGAATAACACGAAACACATGACAGCATATATGTATGCCTCATGGTACATTCACCTGCCTTTAATTAGTCAAACTTCTAGTCTTGACGCTATTACAAAAACCATTACACCAATTTCTACCTCAAATTTCAGTCGATTTCGACCACGTTATCTCACTCAATGATACTCGATCGCAAAGTCCTACAAAAGTAAAAATAGATCGTTATCTAATTATAAAGGAAAGATGCATTTGCTAATTACCAGTTAAAACTAATTCTATGTACTTTTCCTGTTAATTAAAAGAATTAATCAGGTAAGTGTGTTCAGTGGGGTAAGAACCCACCTAAGGGTCTCGTATTGCTAAAGCAAAAATGCTTGTGCGACATTAGAACTAAATTGAAAAGCTATTTGTTACGCTTCAGTGAAAGTGTGGAGCCTTATCCGATATTATGAAGTAAGCTAGCCATTGTTTTGTCACACAGAAGTATGAAACGTGTTCCTACTAACTAAATTTAAGGCCCTAATTGAAAGTATTTTAAAATGAGTTCAATTTTTAATTTAATTAATTTAATCTTTCTTTCTTTTTTTCTTTCTTTCATAAGTCATTCCATACCATTTTTTTAATCTTTAAATATATTTTGCAATTTTAATTCAAGTATTTTAATTCCAGGGACAAAATAATTTTGAATTGAATACAAAACTTATATTTCTATTTTCAACTCACAATATTCTTTAAACACTAAACCAGAATAAAACTAGCACAATTACAATAATGATTAGCACAAATTACAATAAAACGAGCCCCTTAGGAACACACTTATCTGAATAAGTCTTTTAGTTAAAAAGAAAAGTATTAGCAAAATGTAAATAAGATTGGTAATGTAATTTTTCCCCCACACACACACTTTTTGTAAATTACTTAATTCCCTATAAAATTTCAATTCGCCTAATAATTTAAATTTAAGTTTTTAAAGTTTAATTTACTTATATTAAAGTTTATCCGAATAAATATTATTATACAGGGTGGAACTTTTAACCCTAGAAATACAAACCTATTTTTCTTAAATTTAAACTACATACCGGGGTAAATATAACAACATCTAGGATTTTTGCTTATAAAATCGTTCTGAAAGCAAAAATTGGATTCATTACGTATCTAATTTTTTTCTGTTTTTTTTTTCATGTTGAAGATAATTTCGTTGATGAAATTCAATTTTATTAAAGTTTAGTTTGTGAAAAATCTATTTAAGGTATCCATATTCCTTGGAAAACGGAAAAATATATCAAAATATGTGTTTTGATACTTTTGCATTAAAATGTTATCTGATTCTTTATCTTTTAAATGGTACAAGTAGATTTCTTGTACTGTATATAGTTTTTAATTTACAGGCAGCATTTTAAAGGCAATTCTATTGTCATCAATCTTACAATGAAAACCTGTAACTCATTTTCTGAAAAGAATGACTTTTTTTCATAATATGCTTGTATTCCAAGCAAGATATTTCAAATTAATATGCTTCGATTTAAAAAAAAATAATGTGTATTTTAAAGAGTATGAATCAGGACATGTGGCCAAACATTTTATAAAAATTTTAAAAAATATTAAATTTTTTACAGACTTAAAAAATTAAATTATTAAAAAAATCAGATTTTAAAGTGAACCATTTCAAAATATCATAATTAAATAACTACTTTGCTTAGAGAGCTTAGATTTTATATGATCACATGCCTGGATATTTACTGTTTTCTTTTCTGCAAAAATTATGTAAAACAACTAATTTGAAATGTCTTTATGTTGTTCACAGTTTGGCACACTTAAGTTAATTAATTTATTAATTAACATATTTTTGTTTGAAGTAAAGTATTTTTATGTTGGTTTTTATGTGCCTGATCTTCTCACAAAGTTATATAAGTCTATCTCAAAATTTAGAGAAAAAGTTGTCTAAGGTATATGGATACCTTAAATAGTAGTCGATAATGTCACTAACCTACCTGGGGTAAATATATACTCTGGTTTGTTGTTCTAGGGTTAAATGCGGCCCCAAATGCAATCCGTTCTTCGGATTGAGGCCTATTTTAACTTGCTTTTCAAAATAATACAATCTATTGGCACATGTATGGAATTCTAACTATTCTACTATATGCTATTATTTTATGTTTAGCAAGGCATTATTAAAAAAATACTTATAATTACAAAAGAAAAATCTATACACTGTGGAAAATGGTTTAGCAAATTTACAATAGTGTTATCATTTTTTGAGAAAACTTTTTTTTTAATTATTCTTAAAAGTGAGACGATGCAGAATATCAAATTTTAAGACACTGTATTTGGTACTATTATAAAACAAACTTGATTGGATGATAGCATGGGTTATCTGCTGACGCTGGCTTCTTCTCACAACGTGAGGATTCTAGCTAAGTCTAGAACAGGGTGTAATCCTACACTGCCATCCCATAGCGAGTAGTAAGAGAGTGTTTTGGCTATTTGAAGTTATTGTGTATTTAACCGTCATCAGACATATTGAAATTTAAGAACATTGTAGATCTTAAATTTGAAATTTCAAAGTACTTGTTTTTTAAAATATTATTCTACCGATAAAATTAAGACATCCTAATACTCATTTTTGCGAGTTTCATTTTTATTGGAAAGAATGGAAGTACGGAAACAGTGAAGAAGTCATATTAGAAAAATTTCCACAAATATTGTGTCCATTTTTACATGTCTAGAGTTACAAATAATGGAATTCCTAAAAATAAAAATATGAATTTTAGTTATTTTAAATTTATTATAAAAGATAGTATTGACTTCCGTTATTAATAGTTTTAAAACTAGTCGTGAAATACGAGTTTATAAGGATATTACGCGTTGAAATTTGCATACGATTTTAATAATTTCTTATAATCACCTCACATAATCATTAATTTGAAAATAAATCGTTAAAATAGGTTCGGTTGCTGATCTAATTTAGCACCAAGTTATTTTAATAACAGTACATTTATTTTGCTCAACAATAGTTTTGAATAACATTGCAAATCACTGTATCCAACTTTAATCATTATAGTATAAATATTCATTGCATTATTCCAGACAGAATAGCAAAAACATTGAAAAGCTTCCACATGACTTATTTTAATACAAATACATATGCATATAAAAATGCAGTTTTGCTTTTTAAATAACCTGTGATCGCATAAGAAATAACATAAAGCTTTTAAAGTTTTATAGGAATAAAGGTAATTTAAAAGAAACATTAAATAATTTTTGGTTATGAAAATACATTGACATCCTTTTAAAATCAATTTGTAGTAAATAAGAATCGAATTTATGTGGGTTTATTGAATTTATGCCAATAAAAAGTAATTTAGGCTGTTTTCGGCAAAAAAGATGTCAAGAGAAGTGTTTGAGCAATAGTTAAATCAACAAATACTCTAGAGATTCTATTAGAAATTCAATGAAATAAGACGATTGGATTTTAGCTAAAAACTGATACCGTTTTTTTTATTATTATTACATGCATACTTAAATGGTTTTTCGCTGTTCAATGAGTTCAATGAAAAACATTCTTTATTAAAAATCACATATATTTAGCGCTAAAGCTGGAATAGAATCCTAATGTCTGTCATGAATTCTTCGTTTAATGAATGCTGCATTTTATTTTTATATTTTTTTTAAAAGTAAATGAATAACTTTTCAAATACATAAAGAATCAGAAAACCTTCCTTTTCTAATAGAATTCTTATTATTCTTTATATTCGCTGTCGTATTTTACTCCATAAAAAAGATTAAGAAGATAAAATGTCTTTCTTCTGCACATTCGAAGGATTCGAAACAGGTGTTTTTGGTATAAAACTTAATGCACAAAATTTCTAAGCTACTGATTTCTGAAAATCAAATTCTTAAAATTTAAAGGAAATAAATATTGGTTTCTTTGTATTAACTATTCGTTTTGTTTTTTCTCTAAAGAGTTTATTTTAAAGTGATTTTGCACACTATGATTAATTTTCTGAAAGTTATATGGTTGTTTTTTTAAAATAGTGAATATGAATACGTATTATGTTTTGTTATTTATTATAACGCGTACATAGATTCGTGAAATTTATAGTTATACATATCAAAAATAACCAAGCAAAATTTATATTTAATCATTTAATATACATAAAAAAACATGTGGTATCATCTTATAGCTATAAATAGATATGTTTTATAATAGATGTTTTAAGACTGTAATTCTTCAAGGGGTTTATAAAGTTATACATATTTTATATAGTTTTCGTGCCGATTTAATCAAATACATTATGATATAACCAGAACAGATACAGAATTTTAAACAAAAAGAAAAACTCAGTTACAAAATTTGACTTTTCTGAATTACAACATTTAAAAATATATATAAAAATCAAAACTAAAATAACCTATAAAATTACTTGGTTAAAATCTAACTTCAACATCATAGGAAAGGATCAAAGAACGCACTAAAAACTCAGTTACAATCTTCGAATATTTTTATGAATTAAAACAACATTAAAGAAATATAAATAAATTATAAAGTTATCAAGCTAAAATCAACACAACATCATCGCAGAGTATCAAGGAACATAAATCCCAATAAAAAAAAATCTTCCCCGGCAAATATATGGTAATACAGAGATTCTGAAGTTTCTCGATTCATAGCTTCCCCGGAACAGTGCATATTCGGTCTTTTCAGGGAGCCTCATTAGATATTTGGATTCGCTGCGATTCCTAATTGATATTCCAACCTTAGGTAAATTGAAGACGCGTCTGCAACTGTTGCACTTCACGCACTTTTGCATGTAAATGCTCATGTATATTAATCTTAACTCTTAGGATAATGGTATCCGGTCTCATTGCTTGGCTCATGAGTATTCCTTAATATTCTTTATTTTCTAGAGAGAAAACTTCAAAGGTTCGAACAAACATCGGGCACTCCTTCTGCCGGCGACTTTATTGAGGCTGTGACTTTTATAAGGAGAAATATTCATGAAAATGCGAGTTATAACAAATTACATCAGTATTCGAGTGGGTGATTTTCCACCTTTCGCAATCTTTCCAGGTTGGATTTCTTTAAAGGATGAAAAGTTCAAAAGATGTATAATTATTGAGATTTTTTTTTTATTTTGGAGTTTGTGGCTTGATAAAAAATTGATTTATAATATGGAAAATCTAATGACTCTAAAATTAAAAGAATAAGATTATAAGTTTGAATATGTATTCCAAAGATTTTTTTTAAGAAGAATGCAATATTCTGTAAAATTTTCATCCAGACTTATTTTTAAAGTATTTGTCAGTTTGACCTTTATCTTAGTTAAACTTTAAAAAATGTGAGATTTGCAACTTGATCCTTCAAATGATAATAACGTAATTTTCTATGAATTCACACGAAAAGCCCTTTAAATAGAAGTGCAAATCCAACCAGCATTTGAGCAAATTCTTCATTTCCCGCAACATCAAATCCCCAACCATACAAATGTATCTCACTCATGTAACCATACTCTAGAATTCTGTAGTAAATGCAAACAAATTAAAGAAATTCCTACAAGATTGTGACGCATCTTTCTCTTTCAAATAATTGCGATTTCCCTCTCACACAAAGATTAAACAAAACAAAGCCAATATGTTAATGACAACCGCATTTAGCAGCTATTCTGAAACTCATCATTTGTTTACTCAAGCCCTTGTAGACAGAGGAAAATATACTAGAGGAGCTAACAACCGCAATTTCTTATTGTACTTTGGCTTCCATTCTATTTTAAAGGGGTCCTTCAAATATTGCAGGATTCGTGGCAATTTCGAAATTGTAGATTTGTCTGAAGCATCCACCTTACATTAGCAAATATTATTAGGATTGTATTTAAGATTGTAACCCCTTTAAGTTACGGTTTGTTTGCCGTATTTCATAGTTAATACTCGCGTAATGAATTTGTTTTTTTAAACGAAAGAATATATTTAATTAGTGTTTTTATATTTTTTAAACATAAAATTCATTTAGTTATAACTATAAGTTTCAAATTCTACATAATAAATGTAACGTTTAAATTAATAGAAAAATTGTCAACCTTTCAAACATTGCCTCTTTAGGCTTACTCAAATATATGGCCGTGAAAATAATGTAACTCGATACAGGATAAATACCCTGTTTTGTTGTGAACTACCTTTTATCCCATTTTAAGGTTATTTTATAATGAGTATTGTGATATGAGTTTCAATATCTGTACAGCTTATATTTTAAGTGTTTAAATCGAACTAACGTAAATAACGTGAATCGATTGGGAATGGGGTTTTGCATGCAGTCACATTTATGTGGGAAAATATCCTGGTTAAAATTTGCCATACATTAGTATCTCCAAAAGTACCTCCCACGCCTATTTAAATAAAACATTTTACAACCGTAGAACGTTACAAGATTAAAAATCGAAAAATCAATTAAGTCTTTGAAAGAATATAACAATTCAAGCATCATTCATGGAAAATTTGATTTGAAACTTCTTATTTAGTGTAATGTTTGCGTCATTGTGTAATGTTTTTATGGCGCTTCAGCTAATATTTTTTGCATGTGGGAGACGGAAAGTTTATTCATTTCAATACGAAAAATATTTTTTTTAAATAATGACTTACAATATTGGTTTTGTATAGATTTAAGTCATTTATTCAATGCAAGGACAGATATTAATAAAAAAAATATTTTACAAAAATTATAAAGGTGAAGAAAAACAAGAAAAATCTATTTAGAAATAATAAATTTTGATTACTATATTATGTAAAAAATTAATTAAAAATACCATTATGTCTTACTATATTTAAAGTCTATAATATTAAAGGATTTAGTATACTAAAGCGTTTCCAAATTTTGTTCAAAAATTTCTAAATCCATTATATTGATGTTGTGGGGAAAATATTTAAGTATTATAGAAATATAGTTTAGATACTTATAAATACAATCAATATCCCATAAGATGTCAATATAAATGGTCTAACTAAAGGCTAAAAGTATTTTCAAATATTGAAATTTTACAAAACTTATTATGCGTGATAAACAAAATAAGTAACAGTTCAGTTATTTGAAATTAAATTGGAATTGCACATAGTTTAACTACAATGCGTGGTAAAAAATAGCTTTAAACGGGCTGCTTGTGAGTTGGATTATTTATATTTTTTTATTCTGAAACAATCAATTTGAACTAAATGCGGGAGTACTTTTTCATGTTCAAAATATCGATCAAGTTCTTTTAGTCATTTTTATCTATCACTACGTTGCGAATTTAAACTTTTATAAAAATAACAGTAAACAAAAGAATTAAGAACCGTTTACAAAAAAATAAATAGTAAAATAAATTGTTGGATGCATTTAACAGCCAAGTAGTTAAAATTGGATTATGTAAGAATATCTTTTTTATTTAGAATACTTTTATAAAAAAGGGTTTTGAAAGAAAGGTTTTAAAATAAAGGTTTAAAAAATATTTTTGCATTTGTTTCATTGTACAACATGATGAAAATACTACATAATTAAGCACAGAATATTTACTGTACAGGAACATACTGTACAGGAACATTTAAACAGGATATTTACTGTACTATTCCTATGAAACTCGACTAATTTTATAATAGGTTTCTACGATGCTGCAAGTTTAAAATTTACCTATGTAAAAAATGGTGCATCATCGTGAACAAATTACCACGACCACAGAAGTATTGACGGAATATGAAAAAATAATGATCAAAAAGTAATTTAAAACAAACTAAAATGCACAAAATTGACAAATTAAAATGCACATTAGTAACACAAAACAAAGTATTAAATTATTAAACAAAAATTAACTAAATTAATCAACAACAAAAAAAACAAATAAATACTTAAAAATTAACAAATTATTAAAAATAATTAATTTTTGCTTTTAATTATGATTAAAAGTTAGAAGAACATTGCAATACATGATAGTCCATACCCTCTCAATATGATACGTAAGAAACGAAAATGTACGTTATCTATCTTAAATTTGTTAATAATCTTTTATTAGTATAGTTTAGCATACATAAGATAAATTCATCTAATATATATACTAGTCTACAATAGCTTAATCTCAATTCTAAATATTAAGTTGATAGAACTATAATTTTATATGAATTCTCATACTACACTCTTAAAAAACGATCGATTTTAACTCAGTCTGAGTAATTTTCACTCCTTTCCAGTGTTGAAAATGCCCTTTCCCTACATTGAATTTCACTCTTTTTGCGTAGTGTTTTTTCCACTCCTTTCTGATAAGCCAGGAGCTGGGAAGCCCAGTCGGTTAGGCATTTGCCTAGCATACGAAAGGTCCCAGGTTCGGGTCCGGGCATCGCCAAAATAACTGCCGACCTATAAACGACCCGTACAGCCCAATAATACCCCGTGTAGAAGAAGTGCAAGTTAAATATCCTTCATAGTCCTAACGTTGCGTACGATGTCGCCCTTAACGGTTGCGTTGGGTGCCTACTCAGGTGTCGGTTCGTCGCTTGACTGTGGTTCTAAAATACGACGCCCGTCGCCAATAGCCCTCGTGTAGCTCTAGTGCGAAGAAAATTCAAACTAAACTAAACTGATAAGCCACTTTCACTCCTTTCTGAGCGGCCATTTTCGCTCCTCTTTAGACAATTTCTTATGCCAGCCGAGTGTCTTTTCACTCCTTTTTAAATAGCTTTTTTTTCCACTCATTTTTAGACTAAAACTACTATGAGTGATCTCCTTCTAATTTTGAGAACTTTTATTGCTTTTTTTAACCATATTTAATAGAAAAATTGCCATTATTTATGCCATTGAGAGAAATAAATAAGAAAAAAATGGCACAATTGTAACAAAACAAAATTAGAAAAACAGAAAGAAATCACCTAACCCGTACCAGACAAGATGGCGCGGATGACGTCTTCGAAGAATCCCGCCGTCTCGCATCACGTGACCAAATTGCTTACCATTAAAAAGCATCGGTTACCATTACCATTAAAAAACATCGGTGTATAGCATGGTTTCAATCGTTTCCCGACATCGTCAACAGACGTCTCATGTTCTACAAGAAGGAGCTTGGAAAATGAGTTCCCTTCCCATGTCAACTCAACGTCGCTAAGGGACTATATGTCATTATGAAAATGTTATTTAGGAAAGATCGGCTAAAAACGTCGCGCCGAGGTTTAGACGATATACCAGGGAAGCGAACGATTATTATTTTCCGATCAATCTAAAGATTGGCCGATAGTTTTCCGATCACTTATGCTGCTTCGTAGTCAAGGAAATATTCAATAAACCCATTTTTAATAAAACTAATTTTGAATGGTTGTTCTAGGATTTAATTGGAAAGCTATGGTAAGATGAAGATAAGGTAAGGTAATCGTTTCCGGCAGCCTATTTCTAGCCTCCTTCAGGAGCTTTAACGCAGCCAATAACGCCTCGTATTTTAGAACCCTGGTCAAGTGACGAGGTCGTCACCTGAGCGGGCACCCAACGGAACTTCGAGCGACATCGTACGCTAACGCCGTCGGGACTTTGGACTCCACAGATTTAACGAGCACGTCTGTCCCTGTGTACTCGGGCCCATCCGTGAAAGATGAAGATAATATATAACTACTGACATACAATGTAACAAGGAAAACAACGAGAAAAGTATATCGGTCGTATGTCTACGTTCTATACTCTATAAGCAGTAACAGTTAAAATAGTTACTGTGTGTATGGATTTTATTTATTCTATATATTTGTATGATTAAACAAATAGTTTGATTAAACCTTATATGTCACTTCAGTAATTATGTTTATAAAATAATAAAAATAGAAAAAATACATTTTTATCATTAAATGAGAAAAGTCAATCTATTTTATTTTTTCTAACTATATGAAATGTGAAATTTGAAAAAAAAAACATATAATAATTATATACTAAAAAACCAGCATCAATGTGCTCAAATCACCACTGTCATTTAAGCATTGATATAATGGGGGAAAAAAAGTAACTCTTTAAAAGGAAGATCGAAAAATACAGACGCACAGTACAAATTAGTGAAGATAATTAAAGGTTATATTTAATTACAAAGCATAGCACGGAGCAATGGATGACGGGCTATCATACCCCTTCACGCGGTATGTGGAAAAGGGAATATCTTGCACTGTGGAATTCCCTAAACTCAACTGAGGTCCATTTACTGAAATTACGAGTCGTTAGGCAATGCGTAAATACACAGCTAATTTAAAAATTGTAGTTCGCAAGGAGGGGGGAAGGGATGTTATTTTGTTTAAAGCAGGTGCCTCCGCACTTGCTAATTTCTCCTGCGATGATGAAGAATGAAAATTAAAATTTAGTACGAAGGTTGGTTTAGGAAAAAAAATGAAATATTTTCGTTTACTTCGTTGGAATGCGACGGAAAAGAAATGGTTTGCGAATTCCACTTACATCTCAAGAATTCGCGGTTCGCCGTAAGTGTGGAAAGGGGATATGTGTCTTTGGTAATTGTTTACGCCAATCCAACTGTCTGTTCTTAAAAGATGGAATCACACTGTGTTCGTACTAACAATTTCAGAGGTTTTAAACTGATGTTTTAAAAAGCTTTTAGTTGTATCTGAGAGTTTTTCTGAAAAGAGCTAAAGAACCGCTGACCTTTATGGGACATTAGTGGTTTCAGAGACTACTGTAAAATTGAAGTTGATAAGGTTTTTTTTAAGTTAATAAGTCGCCTATACTGTCACTGCAAGAAAGAAGACTGTATCCGCAATTTTGGCGTTTTTGAGTTACTAACATCAATACACGTAAAAAAAGAAAATCTATCTTATTTATAACTCAAATTACTTCATATAGTTCATAGTTAAATCCTCATATTCAATCAAACCTATGAATTTACGCTATATTTTCCATTTGAAGAAACAAGTTTTCTTCATTTTCTCAAAACTCAGTGTTTGAAAATACCGTTTTTTTCATACAGCAGCCGAACAGCTCTCGTGTAACTTTATTGCGACGATAATTCAACCTAAACTCCTCGGCCCAACAGCCCGTTAGTAGGCTAAGGCATGCCGTGCCCATGACAGCTTACGTGACCTCTGGGGTGCTAGGCATAAGGTGGTCAGCTTCACGCGGAACCCCCAGTGTTTCAACCCACAACCTAAGTAAATATGTCGATTGCACGTGTAATTGACGACGAAGATGATTGCATGTAAGTTTTTGGGCGATTTTTGGCATCGTACAGGCTTAGTAAAATACTCACGGCGTATGTAAATCTTTTTTTTTCAAAAACCTATTTTAAGGTAAACTGCTTATATTGTACTTTAATTTAAGGTAAATTGCTTATATTGTACTTTATTTTAAGGTAAATTGTTTTAGTTGAATAAACAAAATTTTAGCTACAAAATATGAGTTAGTATCATTTTTCTTGTATTTGAAACGCAATATTTTTTTCAGCAATCCCATATGTTCAGCAACTTAAAAATTAATTTTAAATATTAAATAATGCTTTTTTATACTTTTTTAAGATGTAATCAGCATCGCGCTCTTAAGATTGTTGTTAAATTTTGATGTAAGGTTCGTGTTAAAACAGTTTTTTTTTAATTTCCTGAAAACTATTGTATGGGGTTTTTGAAACATTTATTCATAAGTGCTGTATGAAAGTGAAGGAGATTTTGACAACTGAAATTTTACCAAGTATTCACCCACAACAGCTAAAGGTGAACTCTATAAAAATGTTTAGTCAGAATACAGCACCCGTACTGTTAATCGTAACGCCTACCCATGCGCTGTAATTTTCAAGCACATGGGCCTCAGTCGCGATCCAGTTTGAATTCCCTGATTGAAATAATGAAGAACACGGACCAAGGTCATGGTCTAAGCGTGTGCACAAGCTAAGATATTGCAGCATCAATTCTGCAGAAACGCTTTTACAGACCAGCTGCAATGAAGTACAGCGAGAGAGCGCTGTGAATATGCGGCAAATGTGCTGTATTTTTACGCAGTTTTTCTAAAGTGAAGTCACATTACAAAAACTCAGTTATAATGTAAAGAGGGGCATATTTAAAAAAAAACTATTATCTGCTGCAATCAGTTTTAATACCCAGTCTCAGAAATGTTGAGACCTGTCTATAAGGCGATGTCTTCATCTGAAATTTGGCCACACTTCATCTGGGAACACTAAAACGTTTAAAATAGGGGGAGGTGGGTGCCTAGTGGGTTTGATCTCAGACCATTACGCTAACAGTTTGCGCGCTGTACCGGGTGCGGGTTCGATTCCCGCCTTCGCCATGGGTGTACTTTCTCTCTCTGTCAGTAAAAATTTTGCTTGTGTCTATCTTACTTGACGAAAGTTTATAAGCGAGTCTCTGATCAAGCACACAAAGCGGAAAATACATGTACCAATCTGCCTACCTACCTTGAAATAGGGGTTTGGATATCAAACCACAAACAGACCCAACATACACCAGTCACCTATACTACATATGAGACTGATATTTAGAGAGGTTTACTTTTTAATGCTAACGATTTATATAAGGGATGGTAAAGACCGAACCAGAGAAATCTTCCGTAGTTTTATAACTACTTTAACTATATCGCTAACTTGTGTATATTGGTTATTATTGAAAGATCGCCTGTCAAAGTTTTGCTTTAAATAAGTGATTTAGAAATTTGGAAATGTTAAAATTAATTTTACTCTGGCAATTAATCATTTTTAAAGAATAGTTTCTTAAACATGAAAAGTTACATGGTCGTACCAATTACTGAATTTTTGCAGTGGTTGCTCAGTTCTGCCAGGATTAATATAATTAAGTCGATTTTGAGTCGGCGGGTGCAAGTTGGAAATTCGCAACAATGCGCATGTTTCAGGTGTTAAGTGGCAACAGAAATACTAAATGAAAAAAATCTTACTTGAACTTTGATTGGTAAATCAGCTTTACGTGCAAACTGAGCACCAATTAGAGCACCGATCGATGGGAAAGTAAGAATGAAAGTTAAAAGAAACTGCACATCACCTGAAACAGGCCAAATGGAATTATTGTAATATGTTACGTGTAGGGAAGGTGGTATATCTGCACTTTTATAGAAAAAAGGCAGATATTCTATGTTATATCATTGTCTAAAACCTTTTTTTATAATTTAAATAATAATTTTTCTAACACTTTGAAATTGATATTATATATTTTTGGAACTTAAAGAATAAAAGGTGAACGATTAAAAGCAATTTTCGTTTATAGAAACATTGTTAAAATTGAAAATTTACAATGAGATAATGCGGCATGTAATTATTAAACTTAAAAAATACTAATTAATATTAATAAAATAATAGCAACTATTACAAAAGGTGTAAACTAATTAGTTAATGGGTGCTTATGTACATTACTTATAATATATATACTTTTAATTTTTAATTTCTTGTACTTAAAAATTTATTCACTTTGGTTATAAATATTGGATAAATATATTTAAATTTATCCACGTCAAGAGTAACTTTTTTTTTAATTTTGATAAACAAAAATGTAAGGAATTTTAATGGGTTATGTTTATTTTAAAAATCAAATTTATGCTCTGGATATTCTAATTAATATAAATTTGATTTTTAATAACTTCTATTAATGACTTTTATTTTCCTTTGGTTATAGAAATTGTATTCATCGGTTTACTTTTCTTTTAATCTTATCCATATCAGTAGAAACTTCTAAAATTTAAATAAAAAAAGTAGTATAGAATTGTGGCGGTCAGCATAAATACCCAATACTATCCCTCGCGACCGTGTAATTACTCTGTCGCAGACGGTTCAGTATTGGGCTCGCATGCAAGAGGTCTCTAGATCGAAACCGACCGGTCTATACTTCTTCAGTGATGACTTCGGACGTGGCGCCATCTAAGGGACGTGGCGTCCTCTGGCAGCCTTCACGCAACCGCAAAACAAAGTCCTGAGCTTCAAAGCAGGCAGCAAAGTCCTGAGACTCACATCAGGCAGCAATACTAACTAGCCCTCACGACCGAGTAATTACTTTGTCGCAGACGGTTCAGTGCTGGGCTCGCATGCAAGAGGTCCCTAGATCGAAACCGGGCCGTTCTATGCTTCTTCAGAATATTATTATATTATGTTTATTCAAAAAAAATTCCATTTATACAATGCACATTTTTTAATGATTTTTTACAATAAATACGTCTACATAAGCTATGTGTCCTTTTTAGGTGCATAAAACTGAACCTATTACGACTTTTATGGAAAGATATCTTAAAATTAATGCAGTTTTTCAACAACTCCCAGGCAGCACACCAATGTGGGATCCACATGGTCCGACGTGGGCCCACGTGGTTCAGATGGGCACTGGTGGGCCCCATCAGCCCATCACCAAACCATGTGAATCCCATGTACTAAATTTTAGCAAATTATGCGCTAATTACGATAAAATATGAGTAAAATTATTATTTATTTTGTAATAATTTGGTGACATTAATGTATTTGGATGTTAAAAATTTTATATTTTACGCTTTTTCTAGAAAAACATATAACCACGTGGGACATTATGGGCAACCCATATAGATTTCTGTGTGCTATCCATAACAAGCCCACGACATTGATTAAAGTAGTTTAGAACTCGGTTTTCATTCTTACTGAAATGGACTGTTTATAACTCAAATAAAATAGGTTTCATTGTTAACTAAAAATTATTGTACCATAAAAAATATGCATCCGTATATTATTCTAAATTAATTCCTCGAGGCAAATTGAAATTATATTTGATAAAGAAAATCAATACCGTGAATTTCACGGTATAATAAGTGATGTTGTTCAGTACTAATGCATTTTTAGAAAAAAATTAGTACAATGTATAACTATTTTAGTAAAACAGAGCTTTATAGAAGAACCCGAATAGGCCGATATGGGGCAACCCATGTGGGCCGATGTGGGGTGGCCCATCTAAATATATATGGATTGCCCATCTGTCCTATAAAATGAACTGCTGTTCAAATACAATATTTTTTTATCCTCCAACTGTATATTATGCAAATTAGTAAAATATATATTAAATGTTTCGGTATATTATTAACTAATAAAGAGATCGTTCAACTTGAGAGGCAAAATCGATTGCTCATGAAAAATTGTACTGGGCTGATGTGGAGAAGCCCAGGTGGGCCAATGTGGAAGAAAACCATATGGGCCTATGTGGGATGGCCCATGTGGGCCGACGTGGTTTCACCGAAAAAAAGGGGGTCGTTTCTTTCTGGGCCCCATATGGAAGCCCACTAGGAAACCACGTGGGCCCATATGGGGGTGCTACCTGGGCTGTTAATTAATTTTCAAGCAATGCATTTCATGCTTCAAATAGTTTTATTGTGTTATACAAATTTGACTGGTTTAAATGGTTATTTTTAACATCTAGTCTTTTTTCAATATTTAAGTTACTTCAGGATTTTTTTTTGTATTATAAATCTATAAAAATATTGTCAATTTTGACATTTTACTGTTTTTTAAAAGAAAACATGATTTTCGATTGTAATGAAAATTCTTCCATTTTGACAAAACGTAGCTTACTTAAATGTTTATAATTATTTTAATGAGTCAAAGTTTTCAGATTCTCATGTTCTTTTAATTAACATTTGTTTATAAAGAGTATTTTGAAATAAACTGCAGCCAAATTAAAAAATAATTTTGTGGCCTAACAAATATTTGAAAAAAACGCATTAAAATAAATAAAAATATCTCAAAACTCAAAAATATGTTCCTATTTCCCATCAAGATATTGTATATTTATATTCAGATCAATTTTTGAATTTGAGTAAAATCTACCAAAAAATCGTAATAAAAATATCATAATAACATTTCATGGATACAGCAATTTTACTTTAAAGAAACTAGACTCAAAAGCAAACAACAAAACTATTTTTACCTTTTCAAGAACCAAGTTCGATTCCAATAAGATACACAATTTTAACATAAATTAGCACGATAAAATCTACTTTTAGCACAAAAGATTGCGAAGCATCAACATCATTAAGAAAAGAATTTTTGCAACCATGTTTTGACATATATTCCATTAGTTCCCCATTTCTTTCCCTACATTTAAAAAAAAAACCCGAAATAATAAATTACTTTTTGGGAAGAACAACTAAAGGTTAAAAAATATCAATGCCTTGCAACTACTAAGGAAGTAAACATTTTTAACGTTCGGTATCATATATAGAAAAGGGGTTTATATATCTATATAGAATTTATCTGTTTCTTTCCAGCTTTTTATATCAGTGATCTTGTTGAGTATAAGATTGTTGAAACGAGCCTCGAAGTAAAATCACTCATTGGTATAACAGAGATGTACGAGACAATTATAGCAAAACTTTATATTTGTGTATCGATCTGTATTGAATATAATTATTACAAAAACAAAGTTTATTAGCTTTTAACAATAAAGAGTTGAAATTTATAGACATGCATTATAATTTGATATTTAAAGGGTGTTTTATACTTTCCTTCATAATGAAATCTTACCAAACGAAAGCTAAGTTTTAAACTGGCTGGTATTCTATGAAACATTTTGCGGGTTCTAATTCTACTCCTTTTACGTGTCTGTATGTTAACCGTTTAGAGTTTACTTCACGGCTAACTAACCTGTAAAAAAAAAGACCATAACCTTCTTAAATACACGGAAACGAATCTGTAAATTCTTATGATACTTGCACAACGAGAATAATATACGATTTTGAATGTAAACAAATGTAAATGTAATCTCTGCTAGTTGTTTTAATATCTAACCTGAAAAATAGTTAATCATCAACAGTATGACTCCTCGTGTTCCTAAACGTAAATTCTTGTGTGTTGTTTCCTTTACAATTACTTGATATGAGTAACATAGGTAGAAAAAAAAGGAATTGTAACAATGGACTATTCAATAATATTTTTTTATATTTATATTCAGAATTTTAAGTATGCCCGTTCACGAAAATAAACATACAAGAAGCGAAACCATGGCTTGAATCGGCTAATTAGATGGTAGTTGAAAAAAATATCAATCACAGCCAAGCTGAAAGTTCATGTTTCCGATAGTGTGTCCTTGTAAAATCACCCATCCTTCAAATTTTGTCAAACCAAACCATTAAAATGGGAAACAAATCCAATTGCGAATGTTGGGGGGTTCTAAGTTTGAAAACCCGTGCCTTTTGCTCTCGCACCAAAGGTAATGAAAAGACCCAAGAGAGAGAGAGAAAGACAGAAAGAGAAAGAAGGTAAAGAAAAAACACAGGAAAGATGCCTTACCTTTCATAAACTACTTATCTGTAAAAAAAAGTATATATTTTTTCCCTCTGTTTCTCTGATTACAAGTCGGTAGAGAGAAGAAAATTCAATTAACCCTACAATGCGCAACATATTTAATTCTAGAAAAAAGGGATTCGCAGAGGGTGAAAGATGCGGCTTTCGAAATTACGAAAACAAAGAGCAAACCAAAGAGCAGGAAAATCACTTCATAATGCAACCTCTTCCTTCCCTCCTCTTCGTGTTCGGGATCCAAACATTGGAGTGACAAAACTCTAACTGTATCTCGAATAATTTTTAAATAAAACAAGTTTGAAACTAAAAATATAAGGGAGGCCAATATAGCTATAAAACAATAATATTATGTAATTTATGATTTTTTTTAGAAAAAGTTTTCAAAGTTTGTTGATATATTAATGAAAGTTTAGTAGGGTTTTTAAAAATAAATAAATGATTTCTAGGACAAATGTTCGTTACTTTTTTGTCAAATTAACGCGAAGAGGTATTGACTCTTAAAACAAATGTTTCGTGCTTTCCGGAAAGTAAAGAAGTATCGGGATTTGTTTACCGATCAATTTGCGTTTACTTTTGAGTGATGCGGAAGACTTACTTTGCACGTTTTGTTGATTTAAACGCTCGCTTTTGTATGGGCTGTGAATCTGTTTATTCTGTGGGTTTTGCTTTGGGGGGAGGGAGTTCTGTGTACTAAGGGTGAAGAAATTATTTGTTGGTTCGGGTGTTATTGGCGATGTTTGGCTATTGGTCGGGTGTAAGTTAGCTTAAGTCAAGTTTGACCGCTTTTTGTAATTAGAGATTCTTCTATTTTTTGTCGTTTCTTGAATTGCAGTTGCTATTTAATATGTTGCGTTTTTTAGATATTTCCTACTAAAAGAGAAAATAAGTATTTGTTAACGTTTGTGGGTGCTTATTTATTGTCTATTTACAGATTCTTAACACCGGAAAAATAAGCCAGTTAATTTTGATTTCCAGTTAAGTGATGCTGAAAGTAAATTAATTGGTTTTCAGTTGCATTCTTATATAATACATTTTCTATATTTCAAAAGAGTTCCTTGATTTATAAAAATGTTTATTATATAATCGCATGCACGCTCAGTGATACGCATCAATAATAATTTGAAAACCAATCGTATACCTAAAAAAAATATTATGTTCAAACAGCACATGTAGAATACAATTATTATATAAAATGGCAACATACAATGTTCTGTTGTTTTAATTCAAGAATTTTGTCTATAAATACGAATTTTCTTTGCTTCAGCACAATTGACGATCGCGAGAGGAGTCGATTATTATATCCTTGCGTGATTGACAAAAAAATGTAAAAAAAATATATTGTCTTCTAAAATATGCATAACAAAATTATAAGATTTATTTTAAAGTACCGAACGATACTTTTTTTAAACTTTTGTATCGCTTTTTGTCCCAAACATTAAAGAGCAGATGCTTAACTACATTTCGGAAGAGCACATGCGTGTTGCGCTAAACCCAATTTTTGCGCATTCTTATTTGGTCACAACACAATTTTTGTATTGTTTCAATACAACTTGTAATAACTGAACACAATAGTTTGTAATAAAAGTCAATATAAGAGTGTATAAATCTTTAAATTCTTTATCATGATTGCCAATTTACATGATTGCAATTAGAAGTGTATATTTTAATTAATGCTGACTAAACAATGTATGTAACTTACCGTACGACACAATACTAAACAGTATTTATTTTAAATATATAAAAAGCAAAATACCACAGTTCTTGTGAAATTTAATCAACAAGCTTAAACAAATATACTGCTTATGACTTATCTGCTTTATTTTAATCACGTTTTGATACGGCATATTTTTTTATCCCACAAAATTCGGTTCGAAAAATTCACAAAATTCGGTTACTGCTTATAAATTTATAACGATGCGAATATAATTCCCTACCTTCGAAGACATTTGGGAAATGACTAAGGATAATTCCTCTAACTGCAGACACTTTTAGCAGAGACTCTCGGCCTATTTTACGAACTAATTTCCAAATGGATCAAACTTGTCTGTCGTTGTTTTCGGATCCCATAATGTCGTGAATCTCTTGGCTAGACACACCTGTCTGTGAACAGAGCGAGACAACAACATCGATTTTCCTATTTGATCGGCAGGAGTCTGTTCCTAATCTTCAAATTGTAGTTATATTAGAATTAGAGTAAATAGAATGCAGCTATGATTCAATAAACTACATCAAACATCAAGTAATTGGTTTATAGTGAGGTTGATCCTCTGTAAAGGGAAATTTGAGTTTGTGTTATGAATATATTTCTTAAACTTTTTGCCATACATGTCATTTGAATATTTAACGTAAATGGGAGAGTAGTTTTTTTTTCAATATACATTCAGCTCTTCTCACTATTTTATGATTGTATTTAGCTCACTTTACAATTTTGATGATTTCTTGAGGAAATTTAAAAATGCATTCTGGTATATTAGTTTTACATCTAAGACTTACCTAAATTTTATTTAAATACTTTTGGATTTGAATAAAATAAAAAAAACTATAACGTTATAGTTTTAAACATTAGGTGTAGGATAAATTTTCCATTTAAGGTATTTAATGGCTGCTTTCGTTTTTCAACTGCAAAACAAAAAACATTTTTTTTAAAATCGCATAAACTTGTTTTTGGAATGTCAAAACATTTAAGCAAAATTTAAATAATTATCTCTAAAGGGTCATGAAGTCAAAAGTTTATTTATAAAATAAATTTTCTCTTTGAAGAAACCTATGAATACTGGAATTCATTTTTTAAATTTTTATTGTCAGGATTTTTTCACTCTAGGCTTGGTACAAGAAACTCATCGTAAAATTACCTATCAACGAGATTATGTATTGATTGTAAATCTATTGGCATTTAGCATTTGGTATATTACACCTTGTATAAGCAAATACACATTAACAAAAAAAACTATTATTGCGTAAAATCAAATACAATTTATTAATTTTTCCAGAATAATGTATTGTTCATTTAGCAAAACCAAATTATTTTCAGTCAATTTTCCAATAGCGACATTTCCTATTTTCCATTTATTTAAAGCCTTCACTAGTTGGAAAAAAAGTAGGGGAGAGTGGGGGCTATTTGGAAATTTTTTTTAAAATCACTGTATTTCAATCAAAATGTGAGAATTTTAATATTTTTTTAACAAGCTCATAAATCGAACTTTCATTTATATAAGAAATCCATCAACAGATGTTAAAACATTTCCATATTTTAGTTATGGAACACTTTAGACAAACATGTAGTTGTCCCATTAGCCCCCATATGCAGGGGCTAATGGGACAAGGTGCAGGGCTAACGGGACATGGTAAATAGTGTCTTAATTAAAAGTTTAAAAAATTGTAAAATCCATTAGAAAAAGGCCGGAAAATAAAATCTGAAAGCAACACTAATAACGCAATTAATATAAAATGAAATTTTAATTTTTAAAGAATTCTTTCATAATGGAAAGTGAAAAACCAAAGTTGAAACTAAAAATTGATAATGCTCGCATAGTTTTTTGATTGATCACTAGACCGAGTAGTTTAGAAACCAAGTCTTCTAAATTTATCCTAAACTTGTCATCTATTTCATCAGAGAACATGCTTGTACCTGTTTGCTACCTATCCGAGCTAGTACTCGAGGAGAAACTTGAACTGTCGTGCAGCTGGTTTCATCACAGTTTAGTATTCTATACGATTCAAAAGAATATCTCAACATAAACTCAATAAGATTATTGAAAATTTCTCAATATTTGCCTTGTTGTAGCTTGTAGCAAGATCTAAACTGGTTGCTTCTCGTATTGAGAGAAACCTATGACGCTTCATTCATAAAGCATATGTTTCATTTCATAAAGCCAACAATCAATTCGCCATTGTTTCTCTGATTTGCTCTTATTTCCATTTATACAAAAACTTTGTTCTGATGGTGATTTTCTTGTTTCAATTGCTGTGATTCCATGGTGCATGTAGCTTTGATTAAAAATTCAGCCACTCCATCAGCCGAGCCCTATTTTATTATCAAAAGCTTGTTTTCAGGCATCTGCAAAGGAAAGTTTAAAAAGTTTAGTATATGGTAAACTTCCAACTGAAACAAGAATTAACAGATTAGAAAAACTACAATGAACTTTTTATTTAATTATTTTACTCTTAAATTTAAGTCTGATCATTTAAAAACATAGTATAGGGTGTACTAAACAAAGTGCAATTTAGGCATTAAATCTTTTTTACATCTTGGCTGGATAAGATATAAGATATTTATATAGTGTTTTGAAGAAATGCAAGCAAAATTAGGTTTTTTTGTCTTCCCATTAGACCCCACAGTATTATTATTTATATATGATCCAACACAGAACCACATGCATTTTACCACAATATTTGACTTATCTAATATTAATTAAGGATACGTGTACTACCTAAAACTATAGTTTAGTTCATTAAAAATGTTTAGTTAACACTTTAAAAATTCACTTAAAGAACATTTTTAAACTTACTTTTTGATTTCCAAAAACATCAAATCTTCTCTCATCTTCAACGCATGCCTTCAATGGCTGATCTTCGGCAGTTAAAAGATGAAGTCGAACTGTTGTTATGCTGAAGTGTAGAAATATTTGTAAAAATATATATTATTCACCCCTTTTGGCCCCTTGTCCCATTAGCTCTGCGTCCCATTAGCCCCCACTCTCTCCTAAGTTTCATTTTGAAAACTTACTAATTATGTTTATGACACAATAGCCAATTATCTTCGTTGAGTATCAAATTTCCGATAAACATACATCTCTAAACATAAACCAATTGTATAATAACATGTAAAATTTTATTTACAACAACATCTGAAACTTAATAATCAGTAACAAGGGAAGCGTCTCAGTTTACTTTAATACAGTTTAACCAAAACTGTTTTTATTTGTAAACAAACATCGGCTTTGTTAACATTAATATTTTGTTCGTACAATAACAGTCAAATGAACTATCTTGTACGTCAGTATTTATTCCATGTAGACATGTCTGATCTATTCTCCAGAGATTTTTGCCATTTTATGTCTAACCTTTAAAATACATTTGATTATGTATTGCAATATTATGATTATGTATCCCAATTAGAGAATTTTTTTTATTTCTATTGAAAGGTATAGAAAATTTCATCTACATTGAATAGAAGAATGTGTGAAGCGAGCTTAAAATTTTTGTAATTAATTTTAAGATGATATTGGCTGATATTTTTGTGTGTTAGTTTAAAATACCTACAACTGATGGGGTTATGTCAAAAATCATTTCATACTTGTATCGATAAAATTAACACTTAAAGATAGGGCAATTTTTACAAATTATTATGCCGAGGTAAAAATGTAATTGTTTGTATTAAACCATGCAAACATTCCATGAAATTACATCAATGAATCAGAATAAAATTAAATATATTTACGTAATTTGAAGTATATTAACAAATATACCCTTATATTGGTCAACCATAATTTTTGTTACCATTTAAAATACTTCGAAATTCAACTTCATAAAATAAAAATAGTCTCTAAATGAAATTTTAGGCTTTAATTATGCTTTAATAAAGACTTTTTGGTTCAAAGATGCAAGTATTAAGTATTACTATGTGTTTCATCACAGACAACAATGTATATTAAGCAGCATTTTTTATGTTTCAATAAGTAAATTATCATCATTTTTATATTTTTGTATATTTCTACTACATTTAGTTGTACAGCCGCACGGAACACGTAAAAGAAAGATCAGTTGTTATGTCCACTGAAATAAATGTGGATGTCAGAGCATGCAAAAAAAAATTATAAAAAGTTCAGGCTTCCAACCATAGCTAATACATAAAACTTTGTTTGTATATTCCTATAGTTGTTCTTCTCTCAAGACGGTTGCATGTTAAACGAAATCAATAGTTACATTTTCTGCCTTCTTAAACCATTCCTTAATTTTCTTTTTCCTCATTTTAAGTTCGTTTTATTTACAGTTTACTTATTCGTTTTGTTTCTTTTCTGCAACCTTAATTCTCTCGAAAAATTTAATATTTCATATAAGTCAAGAGTTTTTAAAGAAAGTAATTCAACAACTAAACTAACGAATACAGGAAGAAGTTCAAATTATATGAAATGCGCGTAACATGACTAGAGTATAGTTAAACAAATTTTGGATGAAAATTAGTAAATATTTGCATCTGTGTTTTAGAAAACTTTTTCGTCATAAATTAAAAGTTATAATAGGTAGAATTTTCAAATCAATATGACACATACCATACCACAGTTTACCATACCATAGCACGAACCATGGTTTTCGAGAATTTGAAAAAAACTGTTTTAACAGCAACCTTACATCGAAATTTCTGAAAAGAAAATTTAGCAACAATCTTTTGAGCGGGATGCTTTATAACAATTTCAAAAAGTGTAAAAAAAAGCATTATTTAATATTTAGAATTAATTTTAAAGTTGCTGACTGATGGGATTTCTGAAAAAATAAAATATCTATTTGTGGTTTCAAGTACAAGAAAAATAATACTAACTCATATTTTGTAGCTAAAATTTTGTTTATTCAACTCAAAACAATTTTAGGCCAAAAGAAAGTAAAAAATAAATAATCAAAACAATCGTATGCAATATTGGGCTTATGGGGTGTCTGAAAAAAACTAACAATTATCCTTTGTCTCGCGATTCGACAAGGTCTGTGACTATAGGGTTTTTAAACGAAACGCTTTTTCCGGTTGCTTCCCTACGGCTGTGAAAAAAAAAACTGGATTAACATGGTTTCTTCACAGAATGTGAGTTTTCATAGGATTAATTGACAAACATCAAAAACTCAATTTTGATAAAATTGTCACTTATAGAGTTTCTGAAAAAATTTAATCAATTGTGAATCTGTGATTTTCGAGGATATATTTTTAGCTGAAGCTGGTGATTTAACAAATTAAAAAATGTTTAAGGTTAATAAATAGCGTGTAGACATTATAACGTAATAAATAAAAATATTTTTTATTTACTTTTAACTTCTAATGTTTTGAAAAACATAAAATACTAGGTGTTTTATAACTATATGAGAACCAGTAAACTTACCAATTTATACGTTATGAAATAATGTGTCAGCTAAAATTACCTAATTAAATATTATATTACAGATCCATCATTAACTAGTATACAGTCAAGATGAAATAGTATATTTCGAGTATTAAAACATTTGTAAATGTACAAAGAAAAGAAGTCATTTTCATATAAATTGAGAAATAAGCTTTATCAAAACGCATATTTTTGCATATGTCAAGGTTAGATTCCCTAATTTTAATGCATGGTTTTAATGAGATTTTCGTCACTATAATCTTCATCCACTGAACTTTGTCACCTTTTACTTGTTATACACTGTTTCCTCTGCCCTTCCAGAGATATATTACGTGAAGTTTAATATTTTAAGAGTGAAAATCTCTCTCTAAATTTTGTATTTTACTTCAATATCATCCATAATCCATATCATCCATTTCATACTTTATGTATTTAAAATCGTATAAAGCTTCAGTCAAAATTGGAAATTTCAGTAAAAATTGTATTTATTCAAAAAAAATTAGAACTGTTTAATAATATTTTTTTAAGGGGACGCATTACCCAAAATTTAGGGCTGCCCAGAAAATAATTAAACATGCTCGAATGTTGTGAGCTAAGGATATTGCAAAAAAAAGAAGGATTCTATTATAATGGTGGAGGTTTATTGAAAATGATATAGTGGTTTGGTAAAATGGTTTTTGAAATTTTATGTTGATTTTTTAAATTTTAATTTTTTCAGCTTGTGAATGGTTAAAACCCTAAGGCTTTTAGGTAAATTAATGTAGAGCTCCAAATTTTTTTTCCTGTGTTGAAACATGTGCGTTTAACAAAAGTTGGTATGGTATAAGGTCTAGTGTGAATAGATTTTTAAAAAAAAAATGCTGAAGGTGAAAATTTACAAAAAAATCTTATTTTGTAGCCATTTTTATACATAAAGCTACATAACTTTTTTTGTTTAACTGATAGCTCAATATCCATACCAACTTTTATTAATAGATGTTGTGGGAACATTTTGAAAAAAATCCATTACAAAATTCTTTAAATTGTAGGAAGAGTAGCATTTTGAAAAAACGTTAAAATTTTTTAATTTTTTAATTTGTTAAAAAAAACTTACGTTTTAATATTTATTATTTTTTCGTATATGTTTATTGAATGTTAGTTCTTTGTAAAAATAGTTTAACTTGAATGCTAGCAATAAAAGTACTGGATTTAGTTTTTTGGGTACCGCGTCCCCTTAATACAGTGTTTAGGAAATTTTCAGTAACAAAGTGTTTTTATATCATGCTTTAATCAGAAATTGACGTATCTTCATTGAAATGACGAAACAGAAGTGTCACGGATATGTTTTGTGGCTTTTTGTTTACATAATTTATCAATCATATTTGTATTTTATAATAAAAATGTGCATTTAGACTCTGAAAATTGCAATAGAGTTTTAAATATATTTGCTAAGTGAAAAAAGTAAACACTATGTACTATTAGTTTAAAAAAATAAAGAATACAGTGCTAAGTATTGTGTTGTGCTATTTTTTAAAATTTCAGTTATAAATTGACTGCACCAATAGCAGAATAGAAATATAACGATCATAAAAATGTCGATTTGTTAACCCATTAACGGTGATTGGAGAGATAATTTGCCATGCGAAAAAGATCTTTCTGCTTAAATTTATCTAAAAAACAATATATAAGACATAGATAGTCCCGAACAATTTATGCAAGATTAATTAAGTTACACGAGAAACGAAATTTAAACACTTAAAGTTAATGTTTTTATTCGGAAATGAAATTGTTAATGGTATTCACAAAATCGGCTGAGTTTTGATTATTGATTTTGACTTGGAAAAACAATTTCTATATTTTTCCTATTCATATTTCTAGTCATTTTAAGTTAGCAAATTTTATACTTTTTAGTATTACTTAAAGCAAAAAAATTCAATAGTTTTTCTTTAATTTGTTGTACCTAGGCATCAAAAGTTATATAAAAAACCATGTATGAGGCAAAATTACAAGCAACTCTGATTGTAACCTAATATGAAATAAATATTAATCTTAATATCAGTGCCCGTATGCATTTTTAAGATTTGTTACTTTTATCCGTAATATGTTACTTTAAATTTTAGAATAAGGAATACTTATAAATTTGGAGTTTTGTGTAAAATTTTATAGTTACAAAACATAAAAAAAAAAACTTTAAAAGTACAATTTCTTTGAAAATGAACAACACTGGCAAAGAGTTATGGCGCCATCTGTTTCTGAAAAGTAGCACTAATTGCAGAATATTATTACTACAATTCCAATTCACATCGAAAAGATATCATATCATAAGAAAAAAGAAAAACTGATACTAAGTCAATTGCTAAGTCATATATATATATATATATATATATATATATATATATATATATATATATATATATATTATATATAAAATATATAATATATATATATATTATATATATATATATATATATATATATATATATATATATATATATATATATATATATATATATATATATATATATATATATATATATATATATATATATATATATATATATATATATATATATATATATATATATATATATATATATATATATATATATATATATTTTTTAATTTTCGACGTTTATAAAACAATAAAAGTTTAGTTGCACACTAAAATGTACATACAAATGTTATTTAGAAAATGTCTTCGACTTTGCGTTCGACTTCGTTGCGTTCGAGCGACTTCACTCTCATGCAGATGTTAATTAAGCGGTTTTGTTAAAAAGTTATAGCTTATAGAATTATAGATTTTTGTTTTTAAAAAGGGTTTTATAAATGGTTAAAAAGTTTCTGTATATTGGCTATATAGGGGTAAAAGAAGGTTTTATATTACATTATAGTGTGTCTGGAATTTCATTGACAAAATTAAAAAAACTTTTAAACAAACTTATAAAAACTTTTTTTGACATTCAAGTGACCTAATTCTTAACTATGTGTCTTTATTTCAATCGGAATACTTTATTTTAAAATCTCACTCAACTTCTCAAAATAATAGTTAAAAGTTGTTGTTTTTTAAAAATAGTGGACTATTTATTTGATCTTTTTATTTTATTTTCAGGTTGCGTCACCAGCTGGGGACACGGGATTGAGCAAATGAGTTATTAACTATTACATATTGCTCTTGGTTACTGTATTATGTACCTCCTAAAATCCAAGCCTAAAAACAGGTTATACAACACTAATATTTAAAGCAATAGGTTGGCCGAAAATCAATCCCGCACAATGTTTGCATAATAAAACCGATGCATTTACCAGATTAAGCGAAATTTTTTAGAGTGTTGATGCCACAGAATTACCAAGTGCTGTCCGTGAATGGGCTTGCTATATGAATCGCTAAATGTAAAAAAGAGGCCATGCGACTTTTTTTTTCAAATTTCATGACATCTTGAATTCGTGTAGTAGCGGACCGTGTTATAGAAGAAAAAAATTGTCTCCTAATGTTGAAAAAATTTCGAATACAGGACAAGACTTGCAAGACTTTGAACATTTCTCCAGAAATTTAAGAGGCATCAGAACGAGCTCAAATTTCTTATTGAGTTGATTTCTGAGGAGGTTGTCTTCACTGTTGTTGTTTATTGACAAAGAATTATGGACATATTTAGTAGAATTATTTAAAGTTTTTTTTAGTAAATTATGAAAGTAACGCTCACTAAATACTATCAATTTTCTCTGCACAAAGTTTCATCCCATACAGTAAAATACGCACCATTCATCATACGAATGAGCTAAAAAATTGTCTCATTAAGAAAAAAAGTATCTTTCACTGAATTACCTATAAGCATTGAATATTTGTTTACAAACCTTTCAATTATCAAATAGAAGATAAAAAAATTATGTATAAATAAAGCGTAGCGCTTTTTGAGACCAGTTTCTTAATGCACCAACCATCAATTTATTAAAAAAAGGGCCCTAATAATGAGTACTTTTGATTGTATTTAAATAAACTGCTTTTTATAGACACTGTACACCATAAATAAAATACAATGCTTAATACAGTTTGTTTCATTTTGTAGATTTGCTATTTTGTTTTTACTTGACATCTTTTTTTTTCTATTTTGAGACTTGTGAGTTGGCTAACTGTCAAAAAAAGGTCAAGTTCATATAAAACTTTGTTTCAATGTACATATTTGCCTGTTTATGAGTTTTTGACACTTTACTTTGAGGAAGTGTGAAATATAAGACCTTTAATATTAAAAAAAAGGTCAAATCCGGTTCAAATTTAATTCTCCAGTGGCTATCTATTTGCATAGAAAATTTCTTATTCTGCATCAAAATACACATTTTTTGATGCTATGAATGCAAAAACAAGCTCCATCAGTTTTTTTAATTAATAGTTCATTCTAATGTAATATTTTAAATGCAAAATCCTCTTTAAAATTTAGTGCTAAAAAACTTTTTTGCAAGAACTCCGAAATCGTGTTGACACTCGTAACACTTTCCTTTAAACATTTTGTATAGACATAAACTACTGATACTTTTAATCAAAGTAATTTTCAGATATTCGTTCAGATTCTATCGAATATTTTCAGTGCTTAACGTTTTAAAATGTTGTGTGGTATTTACAGAATAAATATCCAATTTAATTGGATGTCAAGTCTCAGGAAGATACATTTACCATATTAGTTTACCAATAGTTTCGGTACATTTTGTGACAGTAAACTCCACAAGGTGGCAGCAGCAACTACACATAAATCGTTTCACTGTAACATCTTATCAGTTAAAAGCCCTACCAATAGATGGCGCTTAAATATTTTATTTGCGAACAAATTTGCTTATTTTTTTCATAGTGACAAAAGCTCCAAAAACGTAAAACTGCCATACAGAAAATTTTATTTTATAAAAGTACAAAAAGCCAGTTGAAATTCCATCGCCTAATTTAAATATATAATATAATATAAAAATAGCCATTAGATGCAAAGTGTGCATCTTGGGACAAAATGCACACTTTGCTTTCACAAAATTATTAGTTTGTAAAATATCCACAAAATCTCAATTCAATTATTTCAAATGTAAGTTTTTTTAAATTAAATTTAAAGTCTTAAGCAACTTGCCAATGATCAATATATGCAGCTGGCCACTTTTTTAAATAATAAAAAAAATTAGCTATGGCAGCAAAACTGTTGTGGCTCATTCAAATTTACAAATTGGTGAAAATAATTAACAAATGTTGACACGATCTGCATCATAATTTATTCACTAAACAAATCTAATTCCTTCGAAATAATTAACCCATTATTTTAATTTATTCGAAACTAATAAATAAAAAAACTAAAATAAAAATAAATTAATTAAAATTTAATTATTTATTATTTATTTAATTATTATTTAATTATTTATAATTTATTTAATTATAATTTAATTATTTATTAATTGTTTAATTATTATTTATTTACTTAATTTATTCGAAACGAAAATAAAAACCAAAATGTATCCGTCAATGCAAATTTAGTGTGATGTCATTTCAACATTACTCGAACCATCAATTAACTCTTATAATCAATTAACTCGTATAAGAACCTTAATTTAAAATGCCTGGACACCGTTCAGTTCTCGTGAAACCGAAATGGAATTTGATTAGCATCTTCACTTCAGCATTTCTAAAACTCAAATGGAATCAGCATTAGAGCTTTAAAAGTCACTTTCACCTTGATTAATTTTCAAACTTTTAACTTTGCAGCATGAAAGGATCCCCTCACTGTAATCCAATTTAATACTTTATTTGACATTGATCATAATTGCCTTCAAAAGACTTATTAAACGTCTAAAGTCATTATTCAGATTTTTACGAAAGTTACGCATATCATTTAGATATTTGATTGTACACATATCACACATTACACAGAAAAGTGAAGTTTCTTCCAAAGATATAATATGGGGTTTCACGCCACTTTGCATTGTACGGTGCTGTATGTTTTCTAGTATAATAGACAAATCCCGATGGATCTTGTACATGCTGCTAGTTGTTGTACATGTTTCTAGTTGTCTGTATTGGAATTGAATAATAGTTAAGTACATAAATTCGTAAACAAATAATTTTAAATATTCGAAGTTCAACAAAATTAGATCTTATTTTATTTGGGATTATTAGGCTAATTTCAATTATGGATCAGAAAATATTCTTAACCTGCAGTCAATCAGTGCATAAACCCTAATCATAAAATATTTTACAAATAGTATAAGATTAAATCGATTACGATTTTTTAGTTTAATTGTACTAAAATGTATAGTATGTTCATATAAGAACTCAAAAACAATTTTTGTAACCTGTTATAAAATTCGAGGCGTAATTGGTTGTGTTTTTTTAAGCTCAGCATGGAGGCTAGAAATAGACAGACGTTAAACTGACCTACATACTTAAACTGTATGTGACTCTGCTAGATAAACAAATATCATTATGGCTATGCCATTTAAATTGAGTTTTACTTCATATTTTGATAGTATTGGAACTGATTATCCATTAATTTTAATTAAGACAATTTTTTTTTCCATTTTTTTTTAATTCAAGACCAAAGTTGCATATTCATATTTAGAAAAAATACTTCAACTGAAGTGTTTATAGACATCTTAAATCGTCAAATGAGGTTTATTAAGTTAAAGAGCTTTAATTTCGGAAAGCAATTAAAATTTGTAAAATAATTAACTACTTTTTGAATAAAACCCTATGGCGTGCTTAAAACCCCCAAATCATTTAACATGCAAATGCATTTCTGAATTAACCCGAAGGACCATTAATAAAGCTCACATTGTTCCTAATAGCTCTCTCTAATGCAGTTAGTCAATACATTTGACGGATTTAACGATTAAATTAGTTCTTGAATGATTTGGCTACATAATTAGGGCCACATTATTATATATATCGACTAGAATAAGTAAATTTCTGAATTTTTAAATTGTTTTTTAATTGTAATATAAAGAAAATACAAAGGTTGTAGCACTGAAATCCCGCTTTAGATAGTAATGTTTGGGATCGCCTTTATAAAGTTAGTCTAGTTTTGTTTATAAAGTCAAAAATAACTCTTATTATTATAATAGAACGCAGTATTTCAACTTAACCAAACCAACTAAAATGTTGGAATGGATTTTATTTGATGTCTATCCTGAAGCTCTTTTATGCATAATTCGATTTTATATTTCAAAATTATTTGAGTAAAATATATGAGCACAAATTCAGCAATAGATATTTAGTGTATTTTTTTCCCACCGAAAAGTTAGAATGACTGCTAGTAAAACCTACATATATTTTTTAAAAATTGCCTTAAAAAGCCTTAAACTCTCTTTATATACAGTCAACTTCATACATTTACCAAATGCATTCACACTAAAATAGGATCAAAAGCAACAAAATATGTTTAATAATGTTTTCACTGAGAAGAGTTAGTAAATAAAATATATAATTTTTTTAAATGTTAATAAAATCCTAAACTCTTCTTATGTACTCTATACAACTTCATACATTTACAAAATGTATTCGCAGTAAAATAGGATCAACACATTTCTTGGCATACTTTATTTTCCTTCTCACCTCCCCGAACACTTCCCGAAGAAAGTAGTTCTTATTCTTGAGCCTTAATGGGATTTAAACCCCATTCTTATAGAAAGTTCTGCCGTTCCAAAGAGCAAACTGGTGGGTTTTATGGTTCTGGGAAATGTATACAGATAAATCATTGTGATGAATCAGAGGTAGGGAAAATGTGTTAGAATAAGAAATTTCCTCAGCCTAGAAACTGCTACAACACATAAGACTATCGATTATGTCAGAAATAGTTTCGGTGTTGATTTTTAGTGTGATGAGGTCGTCAAGATGTAAGTAAAAGTTTGAGGTAAAACGTTTGAGGTTCTTGATTGTATTACGTTACATTTCTTACATAATAGTTCCATTTTGTAAGAGATTTGATTATAATATGAAACAAGTAGGTTTGTAACAGAATCTGTCACTTAACCCGCTTCCACACAACAGTTGTGTTTAACAGGTAAAAAGGCGACAAACACAGCATTGATATTCTATATTAAACATTTACATGCTAAATTTGGCTAGTTTCATTTATTTTATTTCGAAAATTCAATAATTATTATTTATCGTTTGCAAAAATGAATTTATATTTCAAAGTATAAAAATGTAATATTCCTCGCTTTTAAATAGAATTAAAACATTTCATATCAACAAACAAAGAATCTCGTAGTGAAATATATTTGACGTCATTTCAAACTGATCGATGTCACGAAAACAAAGTTTCTCGAGCGATTGTTGCGAATGGCAATGGTAATTTAATTCTAATAAAAATGGCTTCCTATGCTTTTTAAATGAGCACTGAATTTTGCAGTTTTTTAAATAATTGAAGTATTTCGAATTCGAATTCTTTTCTGAAATTTTCAATATATTCTAATTTTGATGCTCTGAATTTTTTGACGTATCACACTTGTCCGCAGCATTTGTAGTTTTGGCTAGGAAAGTGGATGACGGACAGACAGACAAACGGACTGAACGATTATAATACCTTCCACTTTTTACGTTATAAACGTAGTTCGGAAGCTAAAAGGAGAGAGAATGGGAGAATGTTGTTATAAATGGTTATTGAAACTTGACGCTTTTTCTTTCTTTCGTTTTAGTTGAAATGTAGATAAAATGGATTTCGGTCTTTCAAAATATTTATTAAACTTTCTTGATTACAAATAAAAACGGAATAGTGTTTGTTAGATATAAAGATTATAGTTGCTAAACTTACATTCTTCAAAGTTTAACTGAGATAAAGTGGCCGGCCCATTCATTAGAGAATTCGTCCAATTGTATTTACGATCGTCAAATGTCGCCAATGAACGGACCGGACCCTGTGTTTAATCTATGCTTTAGAGAATGGGAGTTTTGTAACATATAAAGTATTTTTCATTTATAAAGAACTTTAATCTCGGTATTGTTTCCCAATCCTACAACCTACTAAATGTCAATTTTAATGCTATGTTCTGAATTCACTAAAAAACACTACCTGCTAATAATACTTTAAATTATTTTCTAATTGATCCTGCCTTTTATGGTATAAAGTTAGAAATAATCGTATCATTAGTTTTTTACGAAAGCATTTGCACAGATCTTCATTAATAATTAAATTAATTTGCTGTTCTTTCTTATTTTAAAATTTATACAATTCACAATTTCATTATATGGTAATATTTTATTATTTTACCATTCACCTTAAAACTATAATATTCAAATTCAATTTACAAGATTCTAATGTAAATGTCGTGTAGGGCATGTAAATCCCTCATAAATTTATATCGTTAAAGCTTAACTTGAAAAAGAACCTTTGACTAAAGCATAAAAATTGAGGCTTAACGCTTTGAATCAAAGCTCTACATAAATTTAATCCATTTAATAGTTAGGCCTCTAATAAATTCCTTTGGGATTTAACTATCTTACGGGATGAATTAGAGAATATGTTGCAGACTAATCTAGAATGATATTCAAAGCATTAAACAGATCATTCAAAGGTTCAAGTTACAGTGTGCAATGTAAGGTTAAGTGCTTAGAAATATGTTTCATGAAACGGTTATTAATAGTAATCCGTAGAGAGGCTGCATTTGTATAACTAAGTATTAAAAAATATCTATAAGGGATTTAAAGAGGTCGTAAATGTTGGAATCTAATCCTGACTGTCAAAAACAGCATGTCAAAATATATTTCATATAAATAATATTTTGTGGACAAATTTATATATACTTGAATGTTTCAATGTTCGGGATGACAATACAATAATGAAATAACGTGTTTTTGAACAATAATTTTGATTTTGTTTTCTTTTTTTCTCTATAATAATTTATGTCCAAAACTGTATCTTAGACGTCTATTATTCGGTTAAATTCCTTACATTATTTAACAGCTTTGATAGTTTAATAGCGTAATATATTTTGAAACCTTTGTTTTATACTATTTCAACATAATCTGACACGCTAAAGATATTTTCAAGACAACATTTAGACGAATTTGATGAATGTATTACTTATACCTTACTAGTTTAAAATTTTTGGTTGAACTTTTTAACACATGAATATTCTTTAGCTATAATTGTACTGTTTTTTAAATTAAAACCTCACTCACAAAACACGATGCACAATTAATCTATACTACTCTTCTAAGTATAATATACCGGGTGGTTATAAAATAACGCTCGCTATTCGGAGAGGTCTGTAGCTTGAATGAATAATCCGAATGCAATAAATTTCGAGACAGTTACTAAACAAGAAGGGGGGAAAAGAATTGAATCATAAAAAAAACACTCTCGACTCTTGACCAGGGTTCTAAATTACGAGGCGTCATTGGCTGTGTTAAAGCTCCTAAAGGAGGCTAGAAAAAGGCAGCCGGAATCGATTACATTACATTAATGCAAGAAATGACCGCTTCTTGGTTTTGTCAATGCTTACAATATTGTGTTTGCATTGGCAGCGGCATCTGTCGGTGATTATTGTAACTATTTATTTTTTAATGTAATGTAATCAATTCCGGCTGCCTATTTCTAGCCTCCTTTAGGAGCTTTAACAGAACCAATTACGCTTCGTAATTTAGAACCCTGGTCAAGAGACGAGAGTGTTTTTTTCTATGATTCCATTCTTTTTCCCCCTTCTTGATTAGTAACTGTCTCGAAGTTTGTTGCATTCGGATTATTCATTCAAGCTACAGACCTCTCCGAATAGGGAGCGTTATTTTATAACCACCCTGTATATTCGTTCCATTTATTAAACTATCATTAGTCTTCTATAAAACTATTTTGTGTCCACTAAACATTCATTAAGCTGATTTTAAAACAAATTTATCAAAATTAATTATTCCATTGAAAAATGGTGTTTGTTTTTGCAAAAGGAGTTTTTTTAGATATAAAGTAATTAAAAAAAAATGTTCCAGAATCTTGCTTGAAAACTACGTCATTGTGAAAAATAATTTTGAATGTAAAGATATGTTTTTATAAGTGTTTGTTTTAGTTCTTTTTTGAATTAATGCTTTATTACGGAATCTCACTAAACAACATTAAGCTTAATTTTTCAATCTAATATTTAATTGATCTGCTAAAGCAAAAATTATTCACCATTATAAAGTTTATAAAAATAAAACCTAATGGAACTTGCATAACTTTTTAAATTCTTATAAGTACTCAAAAATTAGAAAGTAAAATTCTGGACATTATTATACTTAGAACTCATTTCAAAATTAAGCAGTTTGTTTTAGAAATTAAGAGATGGAAAAATTTAAGCTCCACACACAAGTAGAATGTTAAGGATTAAGCAAACTTCCAGCAAAATGCTGAACAGAACTAATTGTATAGGTAGAATAATCCCTCCTTTCCCTGCTCGTAGGTAAATAAAGAAGAAACTAATTCAACTTGTTTGTAAAAGTTGGTTTTTTTCGAAATAACTCCATTCGAAAAAAACATTTAAATGTTGTGTTTAGCATTTTATTTTAATTTTTAAAAACTCTTGTTTCTTTTAATTGATAATAAACTTCTTGAAAATATACACTTGTCAAATTCCATTAACTTATTCAAAAGATCGATTATTTTAACAATGAAGGAAAATGAGTTCTGCAATAAAATAATTATAAACGTTAGTTGAAAAAATATTTATTTATCTAAAACAAATAAATACTTTTCCCGAATTTATAATTCAGATAATATAAAATAATAAATAATGAAAATTGCTAAAATATAAACTAGTCCATGATTTCGATACTCAGGGAAGATGCGATTACCTAGGTTTATCCACTTTAATTTTAATAATATTTTATTCTAAAAATTTATTTTTTATATGGGTAAATACTAATTTCAATTGTTTTTTTAAAAAACTATTTTGAAGGCTTTGATGAGAAGCGTGTAGCAATTAAATGTGAAAAAGGGTTTTGGTGGGCTAAAACTAAAAAATGTTTATTTTTAGAAAAGTTCAATATTTTTCATTTAATTTTACTAAATACAAATTTTCACAAACCTTCTGTTTTTGAGATAAAAAAGAAGGAAATTCATTTATTATAATTTTAAAAAATGGTTCAGTCAAAAATAGTTTCTTTCAGTTTTAAACAATCAAAATTTTCAAAAAGATGAGTAAAAATTTTAAGTTTTTGTTATTTTCTTATATAAAATTAAATTAACAAGAAATAAGAAAATACTTCTGAGAAAAATAAGAACTCTGCACAAAATATTTGATACTCATAACAATGCAGTTTTTAGTAGATATAAAATAATCAATATTGATAAAATTTCTCTTCGAGAAATACGATCAGGGTTTTTTTTTCAGATACATGACATCGTCTATGATTATAAACGACATGCAAGAATTTGAAAAATAAAAAAAAATTACAATACAGTTTTTAACCCATTACATAAATACTATTAATATCCCTTGAATAAAGGAAAACAAATTGGATTTTGTTTAAAAAAAGATGAAAAATGTAGATAAATTCCTGGTGAAGGCTTGGGAACTTTGCAGATAAAAGAGTTGAAAATAAAAGGGGTTCAAAAATGTAGTATTTTTATTCTAGTCTTTGTTCTCTATGTGCTTACTTATAACTATTATTTAGATATCTAAATTTTTTTAGGATATAATGATCGTTTTTTATCACATAAAATATTTTGATATTCAATTTACCTCAACATAAAGAGAGATAACACCAACAAAGATAAGGAAAACAAAAATTTGAAATGAATATTAGTCAATGTTTTATAAAGATGTTTTGGATTCTCACAAAATGTTTACCCGGTAAAAAAAATTCAAATGTTAAAAAAAAATCAATAAATAAAGGAACTTGCATTTTATAATTATTGAGCTCAATTATTAAGCAAAAATGTATTTAACTCAATTTTTTTAAACTGTTTATTTAAATCAACATTTTTTTTAATTCATATTGCATGATGATTTTATATGGTATATTATATTTTAACTTAGGCAGCTTCAAATTAAAATACTATTATGGATGTAAATTATTTTTGCAAAAACAAGACTTTTTTATATTTATTAAATATTTATTTTCTAAGAACAACTATTCAGCACCTAAGAGATTCTTCTAAAAGTGTATAATTTCAGTTTATTATTTAGTGAAAAATGAAGGTTAATTTTCAACAATATTTTGCCATAAATAAAGACGGTAGCAAAATAAATATATGCAACATTCCTATAAAATAATATCGATGGGGGGGGGGGGTAGTAGTAACAAATTCCCCTTCTATATGCATTACGGGTTAAGCTTGGGAAAACTACAACGACATATTTCCAACTATGCAAAAGTACGTTTATGTGAAGAATTAAGAATAACTTTAAATCGTAAGAAAATAAATTCAAATGAGGGTCATTAGTGCCGAATAAAAAATATCCTTACCTTTCTATCCATTTAAAAGCTTATAATCTCTCTAATAAGTCTAAAGTAAGAACCAAACGGTTGTTTTCAGGATTCGAGATGACTTCCTATGCTAGTAAATGCAACAAAAACTATATCGGAGCTGCTTACTTAAATGGGCACATGACCATTTTTATGCACGGTTTTTTTTTTCAATTCCAGTTTTTTAGAATGCTTCTAACTTCGAATAAATACACCAAATTATTTTTGTTTCACAAATATAATTTATTTTATCAATTTAATGTTTTTACTTTTTAGCAGTAAAAGTTGGTAAAAAAATTGTGTGTTTCAAAATTTTCAGATAATCAATTCGTGCTGTGAGAGTACAAGTGATATAAATGACTTTTTTAACATTTAAAATTATTTTGAAGTCACATTTACAGCTATTTCATTTAAAATACTGGTAAAATTATAGAATTACATTAGAAAATAAATGGATAAAAAAAAATCTTATGAGTCACTATTATTGCATTTTTAAATTCAAGCGACACAAATTGTTCACTTATGGTAGAATCTTCCACTCATAGTCTTTGAAATATGTTTGTTTTAAACGTTACTGTGTTTGACATACATGGTTAAGTCAAAATCAAAAGTATTGACAAACTTTGCAATTTTTACATATTGTCACATACCTCATAATTTACTACGAAATATAAACAATATTTTTTTATGATTTGTAAATCGTGTTATGACGCTTATTTTCGTGCAAAAAATATAGTCACTAATTAAATTATATGGTGAGCAGAATGGATCCAAAAATAAATAAAAAAAATTAGAGCACCTTGATCTTTAAAAGTCCATAAAAATAATATTCATTTTAAAAGAAATATTCACTTAAGCGAAAGCTTAAATTATGTACCAGAACAAACATTAATACACAATATTTTATAAGATATCAAAATTAAAAGAAAATAATTCATTCTTACTGTTAATATTTTGCATAAATTCTTTACTTTCTGATTAAAATAAACAAATATTATGGTCATTTGACAAACTGATTGTTGACAGTTGATTTTAAAAGAAGTTTCAATAGTACTTGATCATTTTTGTGTGTTTGTGTACAATATTTCCAAACTCTATTTGCAGAATTTTTATACTAAACAATTTTATTCAACTTGTATATAAGAGAAAATCTCATACCTATAAATTTTTATAACATACAAAAAAACCTGTTTTGGTGAGTCATTTTTCACTAGTTAACCTCTTCGCTCCAGAGGTGCACATATGTGGACCTTTGTATAATTCATTTCACAACTTTAGTATACAATTTTTCTTAATACCAATTTTTTTATTAGAAACAAGAATGTTCAAGCTTTCCAAAAATACCGATAGTGAAGCAGCTGATTTATTAATTGTATAAAAAATAATAACGTGCCAAGAGAAGCAAGAACATTTCGGAGGTTTTGCAAAAAAGTTAGTTTTTTTAGCGCTTAATTTATAGGAAATTTTTGATTGAAACAAAAGTTAGGATGGACTATCACAAGAAACAGCAGAGCTTGTTTATTTATGGCACATGAAACATGTGTCTGTGTATTTTACCGCTTAAAACCTCAAATTTCATTAAATTGATGTGGCTCTCAGCAAATATTTAAAGTTAATTTATTTTAGATTTCTTGAGAAACATACTTTTAATATTCCTTATTGTTTAAAAAATATGTTTATACAAATAATATATGCTTAGGATTTGCGTATTTTTTTTCATAAGTGAAAATGATAAAATCTTCTCCCCTAAGAGAGAGACACATAAAGGGACTTTCTAAAATTGAGGAAAGGGGCAAGTAATCCTTCCTTAAATATGCTCTTAGTCCATAATTATTTTATCCAACCCCTTAACTGTTAATATAACAGCAACTGTTTATTAATTTTCAGGCCACAATCCTTAAAATAGTAATGGGGAAAACTAATAAACAACTAATAAGTCTAATTAATCAAGTAGTAGAATGAAATGTTAGTCATGTCCTCTGTTACCCGAGTACTTCTGAATATACTAGCCTATTGATTATAGCACAGCTGACGTGCTATATTTGCGTATTGCCAATTAAGCATCACAAACGCTAATGATCACAATGCTTTGAACATAATGAAATCTTATATTAAGTCAACAAATTTGCATTCTCAAATGTGAATCAGAATTTCTATATAAGCATTCAATTCAATTGATGGACAATGCTAGGACACCTGCACATTATAAGCATCTGCAGAATGACAAATGTAAAACAATCAGTGTATTTTTTTACTACGTTAGAGTTTTACAACTTTTAAACTTTATCTTGTTATATTCCTAGCGTTAACTGGCATCTTTTTGTATATAATACTGGAAGCCTATAAACTTTTGATTCGAACTTTGTGTATTCTATAAAATCAATTTTACCAAGAACCCAGATAACGACTTTTATGGACCAAGATGGTTTTTAGCTACTTATATATCCATGATCATTCATCGTGTCCAGTTGTCCAAAGTTTTATTTCTGTCTAGGTATTACTCTATCAACCCACATTTTTAAATAAAACATTACTTTTCATCAAATAATATTAAATTAATTATAAAGAATATTCAATATTAATATAACTGTTTGTATCTAAGAAAATTGATGATAAAATATGAATATAATAATTAATAAAATTACAACGAACGGTAACAACTTTATTAAAACACCACATTCACAAATAGAAGCGTGCAAGAAAGGTAACATATAATATAGAACTAAGTATACAAGTATACATTCATAAATATTAATTAACTTTAAAGGTAATGTTCTGTTATAACAGTTGCTCTATACATTGAAATTCATCTAAACAAGTAACAATGAAACATGAAGAAAACAATATAAAGGAGACACATATTATACACTTAAATAAGCATATTAATTATTCAACATTAATAAGTATTTTCTATATGTCGACATATTTTTCTTTCAAAGGTATTTTTAAAGCTCGATCAGGCTGTTTTTTATGTATTGAAGTAGACAATATGAATTACAAATAGTTATATTGACTAAGATATGTGTTTCCAATAAGATGTAGTGGTTAGGCTTTACTGGTTTATTCTTTTACATATAAGAATCTCATTAAAATATTCAGTTTTAAATATCATTTAGGTAAAATGGCTACGCATATTTTATATTATATGGATTTTTTTGGCAGGGAAACTAATTGTTTTTAATATATACAAGGTTCATTTTTCATAAAATTGAACAAATACAAATAACTAAATGGAAAAGAAACTTTTTAAAATACAAATTTGCAATTATCCAAATTAAATTACATTTTATGACCTAAAACTAATTTGCAGTTGTGGTATTTTGCTCATTTGTGTCAAATAAATTATCGCAAAATACTTCTATCTTTAAAACTCTAAAAATTTAAAAGTTTATTCTCTCATTTTTGTGATATACGTTTTAGCTGATAATTTATTAAAAAACTAAATACAAAAATGATTTTATTTGGAGTTTGGGAAATATTACTAAACTTACCCAGTAACTGATCGATCACTTCCTAATATCTGACATTCATTTAAATGGATTTTGTTTTACATTTCTGCATTTAACGCACCAATTGAATTTTGTAGTTTTAGGGCTTAAGACTTCAAATTTTATAAAATTGACGTGCCCCTCAGCAAATATTAAAAAAAAATCACTTGCGAAACATGCTAATATATGTTTGTTTGAAAAATATTTAATATCAAGAATATAAGTGTACTATTTTGCTGGAATCTCAGGAGGGTAAATATGCTTTTTTGAGGCTTCAATATTTTTGCAGGTAAATTTTGCAAAAAATTATGCTTAACATCACAGCCTAATTAATCAACATATAACGATTCAGATAATTCAAACTAACCTTTAATTTGATATTGAAACGTTACAAATATTTAGGTAAGACACACGGGGAAAGTATTCATGAGACAATCGGATTTTTTTTCAATGATATGAACATTAAAACACCTAACTACACATTTTAACAACAACCCATCTAACTGTCTACGAACTATTCAATGCCGTTCCAAACTGGCGGAACTCATTGTACAGGGTTGGATTGTGATCCTCCAATGGGTACCAAGCCAAGTCGGAATCCCTGGCAAAGAAAAAGCCGATAAAAACGCCAGACTAGTTGCTGAATGTGCTGAAGCAAAGGTCCCCTTGACGCTTAGCAGGGCGAAGAATCTTATCAACATCCGTGTCAACAAATCCTCTCTTGCGGCCCAAAGAGATGAGAGTCTTGGGAAGCAATGGGAAACCCTCGCAACTTTTGGCCCTATCCCGAGACACCTCGTGAGAGCTGAGGCTGTTGCCCGCTTTCGCCTCACAACCGAGCATGACTTCTTGGGGGTCTACCTCCATCGACTTGGACTGGCTGCTGACGAGACTTTCCCTCTCTGCGGCCATGTTAAGATGGATGCTGATCACCTACTGCATTGCACTGCACTTTCACAACATCCGACTGATGACGTCGTCAGTCGCTATTGGGAGGCTCGGCGTCAAATGGCCGAGAGGCCAAGAATGGGCGTTGGATAAAGTAAAGTAAAGTAAGTACATTTCAACTTTTGTGTGCTATGATTATAATTTTATTATTAAAAAAAATATTTTAATAGATTATTTAACATTTTAATTTATTTATATGTAATGCTTCCTGCGTACATAGGTAATAACAATAAATTTTATTTATAGTATTACAGTGATTTTAGCGGCAAAGTGTTTCACAAATTCTTTGCAAATGTTTGTCTAATATTTATATTTTAAAAATAATTTTATACTTGCCGTGTTCTTCTGTTTTAACAAATTCCAGTGAATGTATTTTTACATATCCAAAAAATGGTGCAAATTGGATACGGAACTTTTTTTTAAAAATAATTACGTATAAAAAGAAACCTTACCTTAAAAACAATAGATTTTTATAAACTAATATTCTATCATTTGTTAACCATAAGTAAAAACCCATTTCTCGTATTTATAAATACACATAGCACTGTTCGTGAAAAAATTTTACTTTTTTCTTTGATTTAACATGGATGAAACGTTAGTCTTCCACACACTGTGCGATGTTAATGCAATATAAGTGAAACTTAACCAATTAATTTTAAATTGCAAGAGCAAAGCCGGTTTTATAACAAAAAGTTATGTTTACTGCCTAGTAATTTGTCAATTAGATTGTTATTTCTGAAATATACATTTTCAATTTTTTTTTAATTGTATAGCACTGCACGTAGAAAAAACGCTTTAACACTAAAAAACGAGCAAAATTTTCACTATTCCGCGGTGTAAGTGCCCCTTATTAGCTATAAGATACGTTTTCTTATATTACAAAAATGCATCCGCTAATTTTGAAATCACCCTTTTTTTAAATAAAATGATTCTATTTCTAATTAGTATAACTCATATTTCCTCTTAAATCAGTTTTTATGCTTAATTATGGCTCTAATTTTTCGCATTGCTCATTAGTTTTGGGAATCAATAGAACATTTTTCTAATTAAATTATATTTTTCTTAGTTCTTAGTCTTTCTTTTTCTTTCATAATCTTTCTTAATTGCGCAAAGTAATAAATGCATCCTAATTAAATACTTTATATTTTTTGCAATAACTTCTAGCAATTCTAAAGTAATAATTTATTTTATTATTTTAAAGATTAGTAATTACAGTTTTGAAGCCGAACAGTAAATATTTTTCAGTCGTTAAATACAATTTTAGATAAAGCCACACTAAAGTCATACTAAATAATTATTATTTTATTAAACATATTAATACTTGCTCTGAAGAAATTTAATGAGTATTCAGCCCCCTTTTATTAATAGTTTATTTGTACAGGCGTTATTTGAATTTAGAAATATGTAAGCTAATCGTCACAACACAGCAAAACAAAACAAATTTATAAGGTAAATATCATCAGTTTATTTCATTATTAATTTTTAAGTTTTATTTACTTCATAACGTACTGAAGAGGACGACACTGTTTTTAAATGTTATCAATTAATTATTAAATAAACGGAGGTTGTTTTTCTTTTAAATTTGTTTTATTTTACTGTTATGAAGATTCTCATACCCGGTGGGTAAAAAATGCTTTTAGGCAAAGAAATACTTTCAAAAAGGTGGCGATTTCAAAACTAATGCATTAACTTTATGGGATTAACCAACGCAACTGAACATCTCTCAAAACATCTTACTTTTAAAAAATTGAACTCCTATATTGAAGCCATTATACCGTTTAACTTAATATGTCACAGAAACTTAATACCAAAACCAGACCAAAAATTCTTTCGAACTAGTATTAAATTCTTAAATCATCAATATAACTTCAAATTAGCTATTTCGAAGTACTAAAATACTATTTTAAACAAAATTGTACTTAATAACTAAACTATATACTAACAAAAGCGTAGCAATGATTATTAAAATAACATTTTGCAATTTTTGAACTTGAAACTTTCTATTACTACATACAAATATATGATATACAAGTAGTATGCTTACATGTATTTTTCGGTATTCTTTTGGTAATCTGATATACAATAAGTCCAACCTGCAGTAGTTTTTTTATGATTGCTACATTTTGACAATAGCCATAAAAAATTAATTATTTATTTCCATTGCATACTATTAATATAACTGTGTTTTCCGATTAATATACAGAAATACTTTACAAAGACAATTAAGTTAGATGATCCCTTGTATATAACGGTAACATACATTTATATTCAACAAAAGAGCTCTTTTAGAACACACAGACATCACAACATAATGACACCTAAAGAGAAACAAACAAATTTTAAGACCTATTCACTTATATTAGAAAATAGAACTACAATTAGAAAATAAAAATAAAGGAAAAGTTTTGTGTTAAATTTTTAGCTCAAATATGCTGGTTTTGCCAGTACTACACAACCACCAGATAATTTAATTAAAACCACCATAATTTTTATTACATTACACTTCCTCGACAATTTAAATGAAGGCAAATAAAATACCTGTACAATTATTTACTTTTGTTGGACTATTTATTCTGCGCGAAAAAAAATTGCTTGAAATAAAAGTTTTACAGATATTTTAATAGGTCAATGAAATTCGATTTAATTAACGAATTATTTAATTCGATTTATTATAAACTAAATAAATAAGAAACACGTACTAAGACGAGGAAAAATATTTTGAGGTTTCCAAATTTTGAAAACTTAAATTATTTTTTAAATGAAATGTTAATGAATAAATCAGGATATCTATTTGCCAAAGTTAAAATAGCACAAAAAGTTAAAGTACTTTATTGATCTATGAGAAAATGCAAAGCTGGCAAAATTATATTTTTGGTGATTCTTAAACGGGTCCTTAAGTAACTTAGTTAAGCATTTAAAAAAATCCATTTTTACTTACCAAAAAAACATATCACACCTCATTCTTCATCACGAAGCAATCATCGTAATTCAACGAATTCTGCTCCACGCATATCTTAGTCACCACCGATCCACTTCCCCCAATCTCCACTTCAGACTGCAATCGGGACAGATAGGCCTTTTCTTCCTTGAAATCCTCGTTCTCATCCCCAGAATACTGGCCATTATCCAGATTCTCCTCGTCCTTCAAAGTATCCAGACCCTTGGAGTGCTTGCGATATCCTGTAGTAGGTAGAGCAGTTGGAGTATCTAAACGTTTTCTGTAGCAGAGGACCACAAGGGCGACCATCACGCCCACTACGATTCCGAGCGTGACAGGGATAGCGACCAGGAGGGAACTGGGGTGACCTGGGTGAACGGCGACGCTGCGGCTCCAGCCTAGTGGCAAAGCACGAGGCCCTGTCGAAATAGACTTAGTTTTTACTTTCAGTTACATAATATGAAATATAAGGTAATGAAAGTTTGAGGTGGGGTTGAATATTCGAAAATTATATTTTGTGTTTTATACACGCTTTGTAGGATGCTGACTAAAAAAAACCGGTTTTCTAACATTGGTCCTTCAGTCTGAAACCACTGTAAGGTCAAACCAAATAAACTGCGGATTTCAAATTTGGTATAGTGCAAAGGGTAGCTGTCATAGAATTTTTTACGTTTTAAAGGTATTGTTGAAAAACGAAAAGAGCTACAGACTTTAACTTTGGTACTAGGAGCCTAGGTCCTGTTTCACGTTAATTACGTTTTCGGAAAAATTGCGCATGCTCAAGAGGTATCTACCATACAGCTTTTTAGATTCTTCTTTCGCTGGTTTTCAACCTATCGACTTGGATTTTCACAATTCATGGTAATCGCATGACCTTAAATGCATTTTTTCTATAGCTTGATTGACAAACACACAAACCTGGGTTTCAATAACAAGAGAAAGATATAGCTCTTCTTGTAGCAATTTTAGTTCGATAAAAAGCAAGTGCTTTCCTCATTTTTGGAAGTAGATAACAAAATATTTAATGATTTGCGCCAAACCTATTCTGCACACGTTTCAAAGCTGTTCAGTAAGTATGTATCATACATTAGGGCCAAAAGGATCAAATTAGTGAATTACAGAATATTTCAAAGCTTTGCAAGTTTATATTTCCTTTCTACCACACAATTGCTAAAGATTAAAGTCGAAATGTTTAAACATGAAATTAAGATTGTAGGGTCGTTGGTTCAATTAAACGAATTGAATGTAATATTTTTTATTTCACATGAAAGTTATGTTCACAAATAAAATTTCTGAACCTTTACAGATATTCATGTTGAAAATTGACAATCTCATTAAATACATTTTTTGGATAAAATTCATGCAGTACGTAAAAAAATGTTTTGTTGTTATCCCTTTAAGACCGAGCTATCACGGTCGTGCGGGTATAAAAGAGAATTTTCAAGCTTTTAAAAATTATCGATTCCGAAGCACCTGACTTGTACCAGTCGTTATTTGTATAAAAAATGACGTGGTTCTTAAGAAGATGCTAGCATTGATGCTGTTTAAAGCAACTTTTTCGAAAAAACTCTTAACATTTAGTCTCATAAACTTAAATCAGCGCCATCTAAAGGGGTCTTAAAGGGTTAAATCAGTTTTCTCTTGCATAATTTTGAGTAGTATAAACTCTTTCCTCAAGTCAACCAAAACAAGTTTGAACTAAGTCGTTTTAATTTTTGGTTCCAGAGCTTTTCACTTTAGAATTTACTTTAACGATTTAGAAATAACTTTAGCAACTATTGCTTTGTATTATGAGATGGCCTGCCTTAGGGTTGGTTTCAAGATTCATTCTTATTCTAAAAATAAAAAGTCAGGTTTTCCCGTTCCTTTTGAGCTTTAGACCCGGCTTTTTACGTATTTTATGCACCAGTTTTTCTAGCAATAAACATAAATTTCTAAAAAATTTATAAATAATGAATGTTTATTTATATTTAACTTTTTTTCATTCGGAAATGATTTTGAGGTCATCTCTTCAAAAATTTACCCAATTTTGATTTTATAAATAAGTATGGGATTTGAACAAAAATAATTTTTAAATTTATGCAGTAAAAACAACCATACATTTTGGCCCTTTTCTGGCCTTTTAGGAGGTTAATAAAACTTATGTGTTTACAGTCACTACATTTTGAAACTGATGTATTTAGATGGTACGTAATGCATATAGTTAATTTAATTTCATATTATAAAAAACAAATTATTTTTATTTAATGTAACTTTAGTATTTATACAAACATCATTGTGTGAAATTTTATAAAGCTTTAGATTTATAGACTTAAACGTTTGTGCATTTGATCGTGCTTCACTTTACCTATTATGATATTTTGTAAGAAAAGGGATTTGAAAATGATTTTACAAGTACCTAATAACTAAATTTCTAATAAATAAAACCAAAATTATTTCTGATTTTTGTATCAATAATGTTTCTTATTCTGGAAAAAAATGCATAGGTCCAGGCCCACCAGCCCTATTTGCTAAAACCCCCTGTCACAGTAATATCTTTCCTGACCATTTTTGCACTTCAATAATTTAAAGGCTTAAAAAAATACATACTTTCAAATACCTATATGATTTCCAACTGAATAAAATTTTGAAGCCCGCAAATGAATCTACGACTTTAATTTGAACTAAATTTTCTAGGTATTTTTGCTTCTTGTGATGAAAAATATATATTTATATGGAATTTCGCAGAATAACAAACAATAGAAACACCAAACATGCTACTTGTTTTGTTTACGTCAGTACTTACTGAATAACTGATATAATATGATGGATTATGAAAGAGTATGACACTAAAACTTACTCGATAAAACGGTGAGATATGCGCTTCTGTAACTATAGCCCATTGAATTTGCTCCCAAGCAAATATACTTCCCGCTATCTGATTCATACACTTCTGGAATCGTCAGCTTGTTCAGGAAGGATCCATCGGGTTTTTCGATCACTTCTGATGATTGGAGAACTCGGTAGTTTTCACCCTGAACTGTGAGGATTTCATGCTGTTGGTTTTGGAAGTTTTGCAGCTCAGAGTCTTCAATTTTTTTCAGCCACTGTTATTTTAAAAATAAATAAGGAATTTTGTTCAGTAATATATACCTGAATAGTTTTCTTATTTTCAATTTAATTTTTTCAAAGTTTATTACAAATAAAATTATTCTAAAACACTTATTTAACACTAATTAATTAAAATTTTGCATGTACATATACATATAAACTTTTTAGATACATAATTCTAACTACATTGAAAACGCTATAAAATTGTACAAATAAATTAAAAGCCAGTACAATATACAATAATGTGGACAGCAATATTATAACAAGCTAGATAACAATATCCCTGGAATTTAAAATAACACTAGTTTGGAAACTGTCCAAAATTTAACGAAACATTTATATTAAATAAATTGTCGATAAATTTAAATTTTGAAAAGGATTGAATGCATTACAATTACTTTTTTTATAAATTACATAAAAGTAGTACAGTTAAACTGAACCCTTTTACACTTAATGCAATAAAGTTTCAAAGAACTTGAATGATGCAATGAATTTAAATTACATAAATATGTTTAGAAATCCTTATGTAAGCACGAATTTCTAAATGAAATAATTTTTAACAATTCATTTTCAATAACTAATATCTCAAACTAATTTACATTTTAAAATTCCCCAACACCAATTACATTTCACAAGGAAATTACGTGCATGAAAAGCTACTTATGCTTTAAACGTGAAATATGAATCAAATCGGGAAAGAGGAATAATCTTAAACTGTGGATAATTGTTTCCACTTACCCTTCAAAACGAGTATATAATTAAAGTAAACATCTGTACCTTAGACTTATAGTGGAATAATTACTAGGTGTGATCCAAAAATAATTACCCACAGTTTAAAATTGAATAACCAAGGAGATTTGACAGATATTAGAATACTTTGTATCAATAATTAAATGATTAAAGGGGGCTTATACGCGAAAATTTGAAATGCAAAAAAATTAGTTTTAGCTTTAATTTATCCAAATGAACAGAGTATAGGATAAATACAAATGTTTGTAGAAAAATTTAGGTATCATTAATTGGGTTTCGTTTAAAAACAAATCTTCAAAATAATGAAAGTAAATTACTGAATCATACCCCTTTTGCTTTAAAGTAAGGATATAACTACTACTTAAAATGATTTCAAATGTTGTTTGTTTACCTTTGGTAATGGTAATGTGTAATGCACTATGTGGAACCATTGGATCGAATAAAGTTGTAAGCGATTGTAGAGACATCGTTTCACACACACACACAGATAAACATTAAAGTTTAAAATTCTAAATGTACATATTCTTGTTTACTATCAAATACTGGGCTTGGCGCACATGGTGAGACAGTTTAATTTTTGGTACATACATCTATATATTCACGATTCTCTAGAATAATAATTGAAATAAAAAATCTTCATGTCTAACATTCTTTTTCTAGTAAATTGAATCCATGTAAAATCATTCTGTAAAATATGCCATGTAAATGAGGTTTAAGAATGTGTCCACTTAATTATTTTCTGCGTCTGAATATTTCTCCTTAATTGAGTTGCAATATTTCTAACATAGTTTAGCATGCAATGTTGTTTATAAGGAATGAAATGTAATAATTTATGCGACATGTTGTGATATTAGTAATGTACTTTTTGCGTTTTAGTTTGCCTTTTGAAAAAAGTTAAGTCACTATTGCTGTAATATATTTTTTTTATTTTATCTCTATATTCCATATTTCTCGCATAGCTAATAAAATTCATAAATATACTGAAATTATACCTTTTATTACACTGTTTGCTAAATATATAGACGTTTCTATCCACCAGATATTAAGTATAGGGTACAAAAAAAAAGAAACTACATCACAAATAAAATATATATATATATATCTATATAACAATTAAATTCTATGTACCTGGATATTTGGAGGAGCTTCACTTCGCACCCTACATTGAAAAGTAGCAGAAGAACCATATTTCACAGTCGTATTTAATGGGTGAAACACGGCCAAATCAGGTCGAGTTGTATCTGTAAATAAAATACAATATTTGCAACATTTTTCTAGAGCCGTATAAAATTTCCATGCTAACATGGTATTCCCATTTTGTACATCGTTATCATTTGTATCTCTAGGTAAAGTAGAGTGATTATGTGCTACGTGATGTTTAAACGAAAGGAATAGAAAACATAAGAAATAAAATTTAAAGCTAAAAATGGTGGCTAAAACCATAAGAATTACAATTTGTGAATATTTCTGCATTTAACTCTTCAGCATCACTATCTTTGTAAGATTAACTAATATCTACCCTATGGATTTTTTATATTTGATAATGTTTAGTTTAAGGAGACTCGGTACACAAAACGTTTTTCTTTAATTTGAGATTGGTATAAATATTTTTTTATATAAATACGTGTAAAATGGTCTAAAATAGAGATTTTACATTTAAAAACTTAATAATTAAACATTTTTAATTAGTTATTAATTTTATTTCGACTAACATTTTAAAACTATTCTTCTTCATCAGATTTAAATTGTTTAGTGCTTTTTTTAACAATGTTGAATCATTCTTAACTCATTAACGACAGTTGGCAAATAAAATTGGCCATTCGAAAATGAGCTTTCTGTTTAAGTGTATCCAAATAAAGAAAACATAAGACAAATGTGAAGACCATAGTCAATCAAACTTACTTAAAGTAGCAACTGTAGTTCTCTCAGTCTCTCCACCCTCTACTCTAAGTTCAAAAGTAGCGTTGATGCTTCCGAATTCGTTAGCAATAAAACACGTGTAATTTCCGGAATCGGTCGACTTCAGATTTTTGAGAGTAATAGACCAACTCATGTATTCCATGGTAGAATCAAGATCGGTCGTGTCGAGATGCATCCCATTCTTCAGCCATGTTATTCCCGGCAGAGGATGCCCCCTGGCTGGGCATGTAAACGTCACCAATGATCCAGCTTCGCGGAATATTGAATTACTGGGTTGGGTGAAATTGTAAAAATAGGGAGCGGAATCAGACACTGAAATGTAAGAAAACAAGTAGGTTTGTAACAGAATCTGTCACTTAACCCGCTTCCACACAACAGTTGTGTTTAACAGGTAAAAAGGCGACCAACACAGCATTAATATTCTATATTAAACATTTACATGCTAAATATTTGGCTAGTTTCATTTATTTTATTTCGAAAATTCAATAATTATTACTTATCGTTTGCAAAAGTTGATATATATTTCAAAGAATAAATATGTAATATTCCTCGCTTTTAAATAGAATTAAAACATTTCATATCAACGTACAAAGAATCTCGTAGTGAAAAATATTTGACGTCATTTCAAACTGATCGATGTCGCAAAAATAAATTTATTTTAATTTATTGTCTAAAAGAATTAAAGTTTTTTGAGCGATTGTTGCTAATGGCAATGGTGATTTAATTCTAATAAAAATGGCTACCTATGCTTTTTAAATGAGCATTAAATTTTGCAGTTTTTTAAATAATTCAAGTACTTCGAATTTGAATTATTTTCTGAAATTTTCAATGTATTCTAATTTTGATGCGCTGAATTTTTTTACGTATTACACTTGTCCGTAGCATTTGTAGTTTGGGCTATGAAAGTGGATGACGGACAGACAGACAGACGGACTGAACGATTATAATACCTTCCACTGTTACGTTATAAACGTAGTGTGGAAGCTAAAAATTAGATGGAAGAGCGATAAATGAGAAAAACCAATTTAAATTGGTCTCAATAGCATATCTTAATGATTATAAAATATTATTTATCAACACAACATCAGAAAATATTATAAATATATATATTATAAAATTATAAATGTTATATACGGATTAGCACTAGTTTCTAATCAAATAGTGTTTACATCCATTTTGTAATGGCGAAACTGGCAATATTTGAAGGCTTGTACTAAGTTTTTATTAGTTTCATAATTATTTCATTACTTTATGTTACTATCCTAAATCTGCTAGCGATTATTTCTATTGATGATTTACATTTTTGTTCAAAACATAATTTCAAATATCTATTGTTGATATTTTTAGATCTTAGCTTCAAACTCAGCATAATAGTGCTTGAAAGTAAAATTTATCGATAACTCCCGTGTCAGCTATGTTAATGCCACATTTATTTAATTAAGAGTTTAAATTAGATCAGTTTCCTACTTCATCCGTGCTCTTTATTTGGCCTAATGAAAGACTGACACCTATTGCAAAAGTTCTAATTCCTTGAGCAACTCCGCCTCACCTAATACAATTAGTGTGACACTGACTTCCGCAGATCCCAATTCACATCCCTATGTCTCGTTATTTTGATCAGTCTATTTTAATCCGCATTACCACAGACTCGTTATTTGTTTGTCCAGAGTAGTGTGCTTTGGTGACTAGTTCGCTACTCCATTCACGTAGCATTAAAATATCACTGGTGCATGTTTATTTAAACTAAGAGTTCCTCTTTATTAAATTATCCTGAACATTTAAATCGCTTAACACAGAAACTACTTCCGTCGCAAAATCGTTTCCGATGAAAAGTTTCGAAAGACGTGTGAGTGCAAGTGAAAGAACTATGTTAGTCTGTTGAGTACGTATGTTTATACTAGACGTCTTTTGACGTCTTCAGACACATACTTTTTGTCGAGTATGCGACTGAAGTGGTTTCTACACTCACCGGTTGAAAAGAGCCTTGTATATGGGAATTCTGTTCCAAATAAACTAATTGCAGTAAATTAATTGAAATATAAATTAAAATTAATGTTATTGTAAAATAAATTCTTATTTAAAGACAAAAACCATTTAATGAGTGATTGACTTTTTAAATTTTCAGCTGTCTCTTAAAACCAGTTGAGTGCAGAAACAGAATTAGTTTGATTAAAATTTTAAATTTTTCTGAGCCTAATGCAACATTAGGTAATTTCTGCATCACAGCATCATAAATGCATGTTATGACAAAGGGAAGTTCAAATATTTAAAAATTTGGAAGAGTTATGAACATTTTTTCTCTCAATTCATTTAATGCACCCATATTTTTATATCCGTTACTTTTTGCAACCAAACCTTAAGTGTTATTCTTCGTTAAATTTGAATTACCTAAACCTCTTCAGTGAATTATCAATAGTCTTGTCATAGTACATCCCTACACATACATTTAATTAATCAGAACCTTTAGCTAAGAACCACTACTTTCTCACAACAACCTCTAATGAAAGACTGACATCTATTCCCAAAGTTCTTAGCAAGTAATTCCGACTCACCTAATACAATTAACGTGACATTCACTTCTGCAGCCCCATTGTCGCCCTTCGTCTCACAGAAGTACACACCGCTGTCTTCTTCTCTGGTATCCTTGATGATGAGGTGTCCCCCTTGCGTTATTTTAATCCGCCCATCGCCACGTATTACCACGGGCTCGTCGTCTTTTGTCCAAGTGTACTGGGCTTCGGCGGCGGGTTCGCTGCTCGATTCACATGGTAGAATCGCGATTCCATTAGCGACCACCACAAGCCGCAAGTCACTGCCGCGATTGGAAGAGTCTGGAAAAAGAAATGAGAAAATGGGTGGTTGGTTTGAAATCCTTGTAAATGACATATCTTATAAAATGAGTGCTTCTCACAGTCAAAATAGCTCAGTGGCTGTGAGGTAATACGTGTCCGCCTCATAAGCCCAAGATTGTGGGCTTGAGTCGTCAGATTTTCTGGATGGGAATATATTATGCACGCATGTCATATGATTATGTGTTATGTAAAAGATCTCTTCAGTACCTTAACCTGGCTTGGGTTCTCTCGGCAAAATTAAATCTCGGCATACTTTAACATCCACAGAGAGATTAGGCTTATTGTAATCTGAGCGTCAAAATTGGTAGCGAGAGTCTCCAAGATGGTGCCATAGAAATATAGCTATTCGTTCTGGGGAATATGCTGAGTCTGCAAAGGCTTAGCCGCCAATAATGCAGACTCGTTGAGACAAAAATATTTATTTCTGTAGTAACATTTAGACAATGAAATCATCATTACATTTTCATAAATCATATTTCTTTTACGTTGTTTTTGTTTGAAAAAAACTATAAACACACTCAGACTATTTGCACAAGTCTTATAGTTAGAAAGTTGAATAACAAACACTGTACACTGCTAAATACAGTACTCCCGATCACCCTATCAATACCAATATAACAACGTACAATTATCGATACTATTATAACTAAAACTGAACCATTTAATTTGTTAAATTGTCTGCTTTGGAAAATACTACAAATCCTTACTCTCATGGGACAACATTTGAGAATACAATAAGCTAACTTTTCTTGTATGATCAGACGTAGTTATGGTTACCAGTCTAAAGTGACCAACACTCATTCTACCAGTAACTCATTCAGGACTCATTCGTGTACATTGGGGTGAACGTATACACTTGAACTTTTTACTTCAGTTTTTAACTACGAATCCAATACTTTATTAAATGTATGAAGATTTCTGTAAAAAAAAAATTTGGAAACAATTCAAATGTAGCTAATTGATATTTTTACGCATTAATTAGCATGTTCTTTTAACACTCACAACCAAAACCTAATTGACTTGGACGGATAAAATTACCATGCAAATTAACCACCCCATCATTCCCAATGTGGTGAAACCCAAATTATTTTTATAGCTAATTTAGTTCATTGAATATATATTTTTATTAAGAGAAAGCAATTCCAAAAAATCATATTTTTTTACAAAAAATTATTTTTAGCCTTCAATAAAAGAAATACTTTATTAAGGAATTTTTTTAAGGCTCACAACGCTCATTTATTATATATTTAAATAAAAAAGTATTTAAACAAAATACCAATTTAAACGCGAGTTACAACAAACAAAGTAACAGATACAAAAAAAATCATAATTTTTAAGAAATACAAAGATAAAGAATAAAGAAATAAAAAGAATTAGAGAATATATAGAATAAACAAAGATAGAAAAAATATACTTGTGAAAGATGTCAAAATAAACAAGTTTTACTGGGGAGTGGTTAAAAACAATTTGTAACTTTTTTTCCCGAAATGGAGCATTAATTCAAAACTAGTATCATTTTATAGGAAAAAATGGAGGTTCTAACATATTAAAAATGAAAAATTGCCAATTTTTTGGTCATATTTTGTTATTTCTAGTGTTTGTGTACATCTAAATACTTCTTTGACGAACCTTAATTGAATTAAGATCCAATTGAACTGAATCGCTTGAAAAACACCAAGTTGGAATTATGTTGTTATCACGTAAACATTTCTTATCTATTTATGTTATTTTAGAACTAAAAAAAATCCCCGGAAACTCTACCGAAACACACAAAATAAATAACTTTTAGTTGGATTTCAGTAAAATAAATATGTTGTATAAAATAGAGATGCTTTAATCATGAAATTATGGACTGCTACTAAAATAAATTTTCTTCTCCATATATCTACACATTGCGTAGCTATAGATAAACGAAACTGTATCAGAAAATTCTTTTTAATAAAGGCAAATTGATTTGTTCTACTTTTTTTATTTAATATATATATATATATATAATATATATATATATATATATATATATATATATATATATATATATATATATATATATATATATATATATATATATATATATATATATTATATATATATATATATATATATATATATATATATATATATATATATATATATATATATAATATTTAATATTTTTATTTATTATATATATATGACTCTTTTATTTCTTTACTAGGTCTTACTTGGGAAACATGCAATCGTAGTAAAAAAAGTACGAAGAAATGTTGAGTGAGTTAAAAACCTCTGAAAAAATAACACCCACTACTGATTCGAGTTGGAAGAAGTTCACTCTCTCACGCCTTTTCATAATGCTTCGTATAATTTAATACGCTTATAAACTAAAGAATAATATTCCGTCTCTAACTTATTTATTCATAATTAAATGAGTGAGAAGCACTCTGACGCTTTTTTTTGTATTTTTAATTTTAACTTGTCTGTAAAATAATTTGTGTCGCTAAAAACAGTTCTTAGTGCTCCCAAACGAAACCATACCGAAGCGGGAAAAGTAGAAAAAAATCTCTCAACGTTTATACCTTAGTACGTTTTTTTTTAAAAAAAAATTTAAAAACAGGTGCAACATAATTCGTTGTTCTTGTTTAAAACTTCATTTAATCGGATTTTTTAGGTCTTTCATGGCTTGTTTCAGGTGACGTACTTCTTTCCGGCTTTTACTCCTGGGTTTCCTTTGATTAGAGATCCGATTGATTCTCTTTTCTCAGGCCAACAACTGTGCTCTGTCACATGCACCAATCAAAGCTTGAAAAAAACTTATTTTTATTTCAACATTTCTGTTGCTACTCTAAACCTGAAATGTTCCATTTGTTGTTCAAATTGCCTTTAGGCATTTGCCATCCCGAGGAGGCTAGCAGAAGACTTTCACATTCGGTTAAGTTTTTGGTAGCTTATTTATAGCTCTTATACAAAATAAAACTAATACAACCAATAAACGAAACCTGAACCGATTTTACACTATTCATTGAGAGACAAGAACAACACGCAACCTGCAGAATAGATGACTTGACCTGTCCCAGTTTTTATTATTGTGAACACTATGTTAGTCTTTTGTATTAACAAACTTTGCGATTACTTCCAGGAAAAAGGTATGCCAGAAAGGAATTTTTTTCAAAGTGTCTATTTTAACCCTAGAAATGGAAACCTATGTTTTCCTTTAAACTATACAAACCGGGATAAATATTAAGGATTATGATGTCATAGCCTTAGGATGTTTTGCTTGTAAAATCGTTCTGCAAGCAGCAATTTGACTCATTAATTACACAATTGTTCGTTTTTTCCTACCGAAAGGAAAAGAATTAGAGTAAAGTTTGTGAAAGATGTATTTAAATAATAGTCGATAATGTCAATGACCAGATTAAACATAGAAATACCAATGTGATTCAAAGTTTACCGGGTATAAATAAAAAAAAACTCGGTTTCAATTTGTAGGGTTACTTTTAATTTACTTGTTTTTTTCTAAGAAACTTTCAAGGATTAGTTAGAACTTTCTCAAACACTATAGCGAAATGCTTTAAGGTGAAAATTTCCATCAGATGCTAAATCTCCATATAATTAAAGTAAAGTTCATTACGTCTAAAACGAATTTAACTCTTAACGAGTCGACAGGCAAAGCGGAGGATGTCCCGAAAGCGTGAAATCATATATCAAAGATTTCTAGTAAACCAAAATTAACGGGAAGACTACAATTATCTTATAGGTAAAAGGAGATATCTAAAATATAAAAAGGCGCTTTGTGTGTATTTTAAAACTTCGCATTAAAAAAATTTGAACTGTAAATTGGATGCGCTTATAAACTTCTTTATATTAAGGAAACTTTAAATAATTTGGAGGATTGGGTTGGGGTAATTTTGAGACAAAAATTAAACTTTCATTTAATATAGCCAATGAATGGTTGAAATTTACTGTATTTTTATAGAACCGAATTAATTCTAGAATTAAGTAGTGTAACTCCAATTGTATGTATTGAAATAAGTTACACCTCAAACTGCAAAATAAATACAAAAATTAATTCATTGTTAAACTTTACAAATTATAGGTTAAATATTAAGGTAAAGATTAAATCGCAAAATATTTTATAAACCTTAAAAAATCTGCGTATGAAAAATAACTTTGACTCAAAGAAAGCACCTCAACCCACGCACCATTCCTAGTGATAAAATTAGTTATCTTTTATATTATTAATGCGCTGTTTAACTTATTTCCTAAAAGCATATCGAAATTGAATAAACAAATTTTAATCGAAATTTTGGGATGTAATATTCAAATGTTTACTTTTTATATTGAAAATCTGTAATAATGTTTACTATCAAACATTAATAACAATGAGTGCTATTGTTTATCAGTAACAATGTTTACTATTGAAATACCTGTAAAAATTTAATAAATCAGTTTACAAAAAAATTGAATGTTGATATAAAATATAATAGAATACGTAATAACAGGTTTCTTTTTTTAAAAAACTTCCAAAATAACTTTTGATAATTTCGAAATGTTTTGCATAGTTAATTTTTTTTAACTAGACTCACTCGTTTATTTGCATTTGTAGTTTCCTCATAATTAAGAGCAACTCTAAAAATAGCTTGGAATGTCAAAATTCTTAATTATCAAGCTAGTTAAATGATCGCTGAAAAAAAATAATTTTCAACTTCAGCCAATTACTAATCGATAAGCAACTTAATCTGGTTTAATTTTATAATTGAAAATTCTAAGAGAAGTAGAAATAATTGTAGTCACTCAAAGAAGCAGACCGTTAAAGTTTAACCTACAATATCCATCTGAGGGATAAAGACGTAAAAACCTGTCACCTGACTGTCAGGTTTTTCAACAACACACATTAAAAAAAATTAAAAATTATTTTTTCAAATTTTATTAAATTTTAAAATTAAAGTATGGAGCAGTCATTTATAGTTATCTGCTATTGTGAAATAAAATTTAAAACAATTTTAAGGCATTGCAGTTTCAGTTAAAATCTTAAATTTTAATCTAATGCAGTGAAAACAAGATTATGCTTCAACCAAATTATTATTAGTTATTAGATTTCAATTGCATGCATTAATATTAAAACTGAATTAAATGTATTAAATTTATTGTAATACATTAAACAAAACCTGCATTAGTAAGTATTTATTGGGTAAAAACTTAAACCATTGACAAAAATGTGAAATTTGTATTGAAAATAGCACGAACGGTTTGCAAAATAAAAATATAAGCTTTATAGCAAAATGTAAAATAAAATAAAAATTTTGTATATACTATTGTTGTACGGCTCAGAGAAATTTAGATCGTATAATATAACAGTAGGAGTAACAAATATAGTTAAAGAGCGAAACATCAAGTAAAATTTATCATAAAAAATGCACTTTGTACTAATTCCTAATTCAAAATTTAGGGAAAATATAAATATGAGTGTATTTAATAATGAAGTTAATAACCTTTTAATTAATGGACAAAAAATGCGAGCTAACGTTAAAAGATATGATAGGAAAGACAAGTAAGACCTTTGATCTTAGAACTTAAATTCTGGCAAATTAGCCAAACTAAATCGTGACGTCTTTCGTTTGTCTCCCTTCAACGTTTTTTTTATTTCCAATATCGTATTATCTTTTTTACTGCAATACCAAGATACACTCTATCGGCTCCCTATCTATAAATTTGTTCTTATTACTTCCGCGAACACAAATTGGTAATGCGATATTTTACCGAACATAATAGACGATTGATCCAACGCAATCCCGCTCTTTTATGCCCTTAAAAGCAACCGGAGCTTCAGAAGACTGAAAGACCTATCATTTTTGCTTCAATGAGTGCATCCACTTATGACAAAAGAACCGAAGGCGCAGATGGGAGCCAAAGCGATTTCAAAAACATTTGGCTGCTTGGATTTGACACAATTGCAAATGATATTCAGCAAACATTGTTTTAAAATTTTGGGGCGTTAAGTAAGAATTGTTTTACTTAAGAGTAGTAGGATCCTTATTTTGCTCCCACGAGGGCTAATTTGATAGATAAGTACTATTTAAACTGTTAGAGAGGAACATGGAACATCCTAATCAGAAACTAAACTCGTTATTGCAAACTTTGACAACGAGGGGTAGCTCTTTCATACTAAACTGTAGTCCTACACTGTAAAAATACAACATATTTGCCAGGTTGGGATAATTTTAATTTAATTTTTTTAATAAAAGAAAATATTGGTGAATCCATCTAATATGAACATCCTAGCGGCAGTATTTTTTAACTTATGCAGATTGTGGATATTTTACACTTGTATAATGTATTTTAATTTTTTCAAAATATAGTCCTCTAACCATTTTTGTTCATTTATAAGAAATCCTTAAAATATTCGTTATAAAACAGTCGCTAAACTACTTTCAAAATAAAAAGAAACCACCAGTAGCATACTTGTCAAACCAATGCTGTGATTTCCAGATCTTCTTATTTTCTATGGTTACTATTTATACCTACATCAAAAAATGCTCTTATCAACTTGTTTTGTGTTTTCGTAAACTATTATAACGATAAGATGTATGAAGAATGGAAGTGGAATAAAGAAAACAACTTGGTTATTGTCTGAGTTCTAGGGAAATAGTCCTTTATCATTTCGCAATAATAATATTTAAAAAGATTGACGAGAAGAAAAAATATATAGATTCCAATTTTGTAAAAAAAAATGCTTTAGGTTTACTTTAGAGTTTCTACAAATTGATCGATAGCCAGGTAGAACTGCCCATTTTGTAGCTAATTACTGGCAGAATAAAGCATGGTTCTATATTATTAAAACTTTTAAAATGTAAAATACTTTGAAATTTTTACTGAGAATTTGTTACATATTTTTTTACAAAACTAGTCCAATTTTATAGGAGACCAAGTAAAGAATGTTTGCTTCGAAACATTTCAAATAATTTATTTAAATATTTTATTTTGCTTTTTAAGGGGACAACTTTCGAAAACCAGGTATCATATTTCTTGTTTTTGAATAGATTATTTTTCAATGTATATCTTAACACAACAACTAAAATATATCATATATATAGTGGCATTAAGTTTTAAAAACGTTTTCATCAGTTCGCTTCTTTTCATAGTTCTAACTTTGTTTACAATTCAGGTTAAAACAGCTGAATAGATTTCATTGTATTTGTATTGTTAATAAAGTTATTAAGAAGATTCATGATTTTATGACTCATGTTTAAAGATTTCATTTTACATATTTAGAAGTTATTCATTTTGAAGCATGTAATTAAACAAAACGAATCCTACAAATCATTTAAGTACCTTTAACACTTTTTCAGACGATTATTTTATAATGATTCTTAGTAAACTAAGGCTTTAACCTATAAATTTGTAAATCGTGTACTGGGAAACACATTATCGAAATTTCAGCCGTACCCTTCAAAAGTATAGGGCTAAACTTTTAATTAACCTGCTCAATAATCCTTTAAAAATTATATTAAATCTTTTAATTTCTTAACCAAACTAAAACTTTATGCAAATTATATAAAGTAATTATAATATGATGACGCCCATTTGAAATGTAAACTTAAACTTAATTTTATAATCTATTACAAATATTACTTTTTCAGTAAAACTAACTTTTGACTTTAGCATAAATGTTTCTAACTACTGAATGTGTGAATGTGGCAAGAAAATCGATAAACACCAAAAACTACTTTATTTTACTATAAAAAAATATAATGGGAAAAGTAGATTTAAATAAGTAATTAAAGTTTCAGTTAAACAGAGAGATTGAATGCTACTTTTTAACAAACTGTTTAATTTTAAAAGAAAACTTTTACTTTGTGTATTAAAAAAATTTCATTATTGGTCATGCATAGTATATCTTGTATTAAAAAAATGAGAATCAAAACATAATTAACTTAACAATTATTTTTAAAGAATGACTTTCAGTCTTTCACGTATTTTTATTTATAAGAAGCTAAAATATAATACGAGGCTCAACAATTTTTTTGTAAAATAGTATTGAGTTTAAAAATCATTTTAGATTATAATGTATGATTGAAAAAAAATTTAATGTAAAGAGATTTTTGAAAAAGGTAACAGTTATTGATTCAACTTAATTAAATATTCGTAATAGTTTTAATCTATCAAGTCTTTAATGTTCAAAATGATCAATAACCTTGTTTAAAGGGCTCGCTCAACTGCATAAAAAATCTTCTAACCAGTCGAAAATAATGAGTTTACAAAATAATTTATGCATTAGTGACGCTTTTATGTGATAAATATTTACCTTAAAAACATTCTCGAAATTTAAAAATTGGTAAATTTATTACTCGGTCACATATATTTTTTACTTGATAGTTTTATTAATTTTCATTAACAGCTTGTGCGACATTTACATATTATCGAAAATGGGTTAAAAATCTAGTCGGTATTTTTTATTTAAAAGATTTTCTTTCGTGCTGGTTGAAACATCAATCTCCAAAAAAACACATTTAAGTTGGGTTCAGGGTTATTTTTCAAGAAAAAGGATAATTAAATTATAACTCATTTATTAAAGGAGTATTTATTTTGCAAATTAGAGCAGTAGTAAAAAAAATGTGTTAAAAAATTAGATTACCAAAAGCTAAAAATGGCATTTTTACGGTTAAATATGTTCATACTGATGTGTGTGTTAATCAAACGTACAAATTGGGTTAATGTTTTGTTGATACAATAACTTTGAAAAATAAATAGAAATGTTTTTTGAGAATTTTGTATGAAAAATTAATTTAAACCCTTTATTAAATTTTCTCAAGAATTTAACAATCACTGAATACTTAACAAGAAATAAAAAAAAAAAAACATTTAACTTTGCAAACACACTTGTTTGTTTTGATTTTGATAGTTTTATTTCAGATTTTGAAACATACAAATAATCTTAAATTAAAAATAATTCTACTCAATTCAATTATCTTAAAAATGACTCAAAACATTTTCATTTATTATTCGCTTATGTTTGCAAACTTAATAAAATACCAGGGGTTATTGAACAAAATTTTTATTTTGAATTGTTTGAAATAATGTTTTTTGAAATATTCCTTTAAAATAAAGGAATTTCTTGAACGAAAAAAATCATGAAGACGAGATTCCTCTGAAAAAATATTTTTTACTTCAAAAGAACTTTTTTCTACACTACATTAGGTTTCAGGAGAATTTTCATTTTTAAGCCCTAATGTATGTTCTTAGTATTTAATTCAACAGAATTTTTAAGACACATATGTTAGAGAAAAATTATTTTTACGCTTTTCTGTCTATTTTTGTGCATTAAGATATGTAAACCAGCATCTACTGCTGAAAGCCTATTTCAAACGGTTAAGTATACTCGAAATTGGATTCGAACCTATGATCAGGGTAGCAAGTACCAGCACTAAATAGTTTAACCGTTATGCAACGGTTAATGGAATACGTAATAGGCTTAATGTTTTACTTCAAAACCTTTATGCATATTTTGTTCAGAAAAAGCATCGTAAAACAATTTTCAAACTTCAGCAAAATCAATTATTTTTTCCTCAATACCGTGTAAAGAAACGAACATACCTCATACATACGAAGCGGTATATAATCCATAAAATCATACATTCTAAATATTATCTGCATTAAGTTGCGATGGCACATGTTTGCGTTTTGTTTACTCAAACACATAACTACATTCCGATTTATGTATCAGCTGCTACAGGCACGCAAAATAAACAGCAAAGGCTTGAATTTACAGTGAAAAAAAGTTTGTAAAAACATATTTTTATATCCATTTGGTTCCAAGTAATGCTGACTATTTGATTCGAATGATATGTCACGTACCGTAACTAAAATAAAAATGAAATGTAAGGAACAAATAGTCCGTTTTTTAAAAAAATTTGTTTTGTAGAGATGAATTTCCAAAATAATGTAGAAAAATCGTTGTCAAAAGCATCCTATCTAAACAAGAAACAAAAAAATTTAAAGAATAAAAATGTTCTTGGAGATTTTTGATTGAGAAATACCATTTTAAAGCCTGTTTCATTTTTGAGATAGTAAATTAATTTTTTGAATGACATTGCAAAAATGAAACTTTGTTGTATCAAATTATATTATATTTTTGTTATCGGACATTTTGTATGAAGTTAAATTATTTTATATGAAGCAGCAAAATGAAAGGGTGAAAAAAGGCATTTGATTTATGCTTGTTATATGAATGTACGATTTACTAAATACTCTTTTGCGTCTGAAAAGAGCTAAAAAGAAAAGGTCGCATAAGAGATTTTGAAAAGATTTTCGGACACCATGAAACCGTGCTGACAAAGAAAGGCAACATCTGTGTTTACGGAGTAACGTTACTACTCAAATTTGGAAGAAGCCGATTTAAAAACGCTACTCCATAAACACGGGAGAAGCACATTGTATCAGTTACTACAGATTTTACGGTGTAACGTATAAAAAAATGCCGTGACTGTTTAGTTACTTTTATATGTTACACCACATTGTAAAAGCAAACTAAATCCTACGCTTTAGTTATACAAGCGTAAAAAATACTTTAAGAGATAAATACAAATTAAATCCTTAAAGTCGAATGTTTACTGAAAGTATTAGGCTTAACGAAAAGTACTTGCAATTGCAAAAGTTAGAAAAAAAGATGTGGTCCAACTACTTTTATTTTCGAGTCACGCAGAGACCGCATGCGAAAAGAAATTGTCTTGTTAGATCGTAGATAATTTAGCACTCGAAGGATTTCAAGAAGTTATTACTTTGGTTTGAAAATGCCGTAAGCCGTAAGCACAACTTACGCTGATTTAAACAGGCTTGAAAAACAAATAATTACCCTATGGGAAACAAATTAGGGCAGAAATTCAATGAATTAATGATTTTTTCTAACAAAAATAAATTTAAAATTTTATTTATTCACACATACACAAAAGGGCTTACTTATTAGTGTTGATTTGATGTTTTAAAGTTAATGATCACACTAACTCAATTATTTTAACATTAACTACCAAAGGATACCTTAAGTCAAAATTGAAATATTTTTGATTTAAGATAATATTGTAAATCATCAATTTGGGAGGAAATCGTCATTTTATAACAATGTAAAAATATATATTTTCAACTTTTGAAATATATTTTATTTGAAACAACGACTGTTTACAATTTGCATTAACAATAGCAATTAATGCTAGCATATAAACTATGGAAAATTGGAGATTTTCGGAATTCGGATTGATGAGAACATTAAATTTAAAAAATCCTATTTACTTTTGAAACTAGCATTTTATTAATTTTAAAGACTGCTGCTATTATTAATGTAATTTGTACTAGATTAAGTATAAAAAAGCAAAACTTTTTCGAACTTCAACCGTTGATTAACTTCACTGCTTTTATTGATATTAAAGCCTAACGTATGTAAATACAGTCACCTTTAACCCTTTAAAGACCCACTTTTGAATACGGTTATGTACGGTTACAAGTAATAAAAAAAATTTAAGTTTAAAATTCTAAAATTCGTTTTTAGAGTAACTTAATTTGTTTTATATTTCTTCAGTACTATGGTTTTTATGTATCTTATATTTTTTCAGATAAACTGAAGAAAAAAGCTTATTTTTCGAATAGAAAATTTTCTTGCCAATCGCCGTTAATGAGTTAACATATGTTAAATACATTTTTTTAAAACCATTTCGTTGAAGTGCTGGATGTTAACATCGTTAAGAATTTGTTCCTTCGTATTGATCCATCACTTTCTACCCTTCCCTTTTGCACCTCGAATGGTTGTTCACGTTTAAGTAGGATTTGACATTTTTAAATAAGAAAAAGGTAAGTGCTGAAAAGTGCAAAAAGGATTTAACGAATAATTTGTTTCAACAGATTCACATGGGTATTTGCTCATGCTTTTTAAAACTTAATGGAATTTTTTGCTTTAAAACTGAATGGAACTTACACTCAAATTTATCGTTAAAATGGGTGCGATAGCAAATGTATATAAGTAACAAAATAATTTTGTATACTTTTTTAAGGTTTTTACAATATACTAATAAAATCAATATTTATTATATTTAAATATTAGATAAAAATTAAAGAATGATTAGTATCATGGTTTGTAAAAATTCAATTAATAAGAGCATATATTTTTTTTTTAATATTGACCAAAAATAATTTTGAATTTTAATTAAATGACGTTGATAATAAAATGTATATAAATCATATTAACGAAACGTAATTCTTGCATACAAAATAAAAATATCAATAAGTGTGCCTTAGACTATTCCAAAAATATCTGAAAATTTCAAGAATACCAGCTAATAATGTGAAAAATTATAAATTAAAGATATCCTGAAAATTAGTTAAAGTTTCCCTCATTTTCACAGGCAGCTCAATAGCTTTAAAATTCGAAAAACTCGGCTGCATTTTTGCGCTCAAAGGACCATTCTATCAGTAAAATTCACACCTCATTGAATGGGAAAATCGCATCCAACCCAAAAAGATTTACTTATGCATTTTCCTGATGCAATAGAAGCGTTAGATTCCGAATAGCAGCTCTAAACTCTTCAAAAGTTATTAGATTTGTCCAAACTATACACATTACAATTCCATGAAACTCACGTAACGAAAACAACGTCTGACGTAAGAAGTCTCGTCATCGTCTGACATGTTTTTTTATGATTTTTCAAAAAAAAATGCGTTACAGTTTGCATGAACTGCATTAAAATACACATTCAATCTTTGCATAACATTTTATCCAGAAAACCAATTTCTAATTTAAACCAGTTTTTTGGAAATAAATTAGAACAGCCTGTTTCTGGTTTAGTTTAAAATTGTCTCAGAGCGGGTCTTAGATATTTCAGACCTAGTCAACTGTTCTATCAATCAAAATCGTCTTAGGAAATGTAAAAAAATTTGATGAAAATAACTGCGACTAAGAAGACAAACGTTAACTAAAAAAAGTATATTTTTCAGGTCTGAGATCATTCAAAACACATTTTGTAATTTATTGCTAGATCTTAGAGACGTTGGAAAGAAATCGCACGCCAATGGGACGAGAAAGCTAAGACTGGCGTCCTAATCCATGACAAGAGGATTGTGAGTACTTTTACCGGAAGTTACGTATCGCTTACTTTAAAGTTAATTACCTACTAATTAAATTTATTATTTACTAAGTGTGAATGTTACCATTTGACATGTATTTTAAAGGACTGTTGTTTGCAAAAGAATTACAAATTTATACAACTTCTACATTGAAACAGCGTATATGAATTATAAATTAGCTAAACAGATATTTGAAGTCTTTACAAACAAAGCTCAATAAAATTAGAACTGATTTTCGGGATTAAGTATACAAGTACGACGAAATTATAGCATTCTTAAAGATCAGTTTATCAGAGGCTAGAATCCGCATGTTTCACATGACGTAAAATCTTTCTGCTTTCACTCCAGGATTTCAAAGGTGATTTTGATGATTCATTGTATGACACGGTAAGCTCCGCCCACTCATTAATGAGATGTCACGTGGACTCAGAGGACCGATTGAGACATTAGTTTGATTCCTGTGGAACTGTTGTCATTCAAGAAATGAAACATGCCCATTGGTTAGTCAAGAACGTTTGTTTAACTATTCAAAATCATTTTTAACATTATTAATTATTATCATATATTTATTATGATTAGAAATTTTGTAAGATCCGGAAGTTAAGGTTTTAAACTAAAATATAAAACACTGAAGAGATTTAACACACGTTCAGCAGTAAAAGTCAGCAATAGTATAATTACTTACAGACTTTTTTTATTAATATCTCCACTAGTGCAAGGATATTTTATTTAAAGCAAGGGAATAACTCAGTATTAAATTAACGAAACAACATAATATAACAAAAAGTTTAGCGATGTCTTGATTAATCTGGTACTTAGAAACAATTGGAAATGAGAAGGGAATTGCTATCCTTAGATGGATTTTTGAACTTAATCCATTTATTTATCACTTCGTATATAATTACCTTCTTCTTGTCTTCAAGTGTTCCTGTTAAGTTTCACATCATGCTAAACAATAACTGTCTTAAAAGGGCCAAAGAACAATTCAAACGGGGAAGAGCGCTGTTTGTTTGTGGGAAAGCAGACAATGCTTGACGTAACTGTGGCGTCACTGTAGACGTGACCGTTCTAGTTGTCCATTGGTATCAGAATTTGAATTACTGTCGGAACAATTTGCTAGTAATAATGAAGTAGCATAACCCTAGGAACGCATCATACTTTCAACAGCTGTAATAACTTTTTCAAATTGAAATATAATAAATTGAATTTCTTACCTGCATGATGAACTCCTCTTCCTAAAGCAATAAGAACGATGACCAAGAGTAAATGCTGATATGTTCCTTTTAGAGACATTTTCTCTAAAGGTCTTACAAACCTGTAACGAAGAAGACATTGCTGCTGTATCTCAAAATAAAATTCAATAGCTCAATAGTACAAAAACTCAATGCTTAAAAACGCGATACAAAATTCAATAGCTCAATATTATTAATTAGATCTTTTCAGTTTAGCCAATACAGCTACAAATTAATAAAAAAATACACTTTCACCTCGGGATCATTTAAAATGGTAAAATATAAAGCATGGAAAAATGTAAATGAACAAACCATTCCGTTAGTTTGTAATTGGGTATACTTGAAATATAAAATGTACCTACTTTTTGATATTTTTTTCAGGGTACTAATGTTTAAAGTTGTTATTAAAATTTGTTAGCACTAAACACGTAACAAAAATATTATCTTACCTGTTAAAAAAAATCCTTGTTTTTGAATTTCCAAACATGTGTAATGTTCTTTAAAACTTTTATAATACAAAATATCAAGTATGAGAATTTTTATATTTTAAACAAAAAATGGTGCAGTTTTACAATTTTAACGCGACGCAAATAATGATATATTTTATTGGCCAATAATTATTCAAAATCACAAATCAAGTTTAAAAATGACTTTTATCGATATCAAAAATCAAACGTTATTGTAGATATAATTTTAGGATAGTAAAAATGAGTTAGTATTAATAAAACGTGTATAAACCACTCATTAAAGAAATTTGTTTCAATATTAAAATCTTAAATTTTCTTCAGTACATGAATCGACTTTAATTTTTCATTAAAATATACTTGCCTAAATATATTAATGCTTTTAACTTGTTTAAAAGTACCTAGACATAAAAACATTCGATTACTTATAAAAAGACTTCACAATCGGCATTCCCAAAGCACGCGCATCCATTTATCAATACTAAATAACAATGGGACACACATCTCAACATTAAACTCCTTTATTCCAATACAACAACTTTAAACAATAAAATGCTATAAATCTCAAAAACACGCCCTCATCGATTTATCGGAAAATCCAATATGTCCTCTTTTACCTTCACTTAAAGATCTCAAACTCTTTCTAAAATTAATGATTGGGATGAATATTGATGATTATGGACCCACCCTTGGTGACGAGCTAACCTCTTATCCTTATCCACCAAAGGGTGTGGCCCAGTTATCACGCAGTGGTCAAACTGATGAGACCTTATCCTCAATTTCACATTATTTTCACCTTTTAGGGATCGAATGGTCTCTATAAAAACACTTCCCGTTGAAAGGAAAGAGGTGGTCGTTAGTGTCAATAATCCATCAGTCATTTTAATGAGGGGATTTAATATGGGTGTCGAAACTGTATGAATAACAAAGTGTGTTGGTTTTGTTTGGGTTGAACTAATTGTACTTAAGGTTGTTTCTGCATTTAATGGATTGATCACATCATAAAAATACATTTTTGCTATTGATTGCGTTACATTTTTCAAGTACTATGAATTTATATATTAACTGTCAAATGAAACATTAATTCTTTTACATATTAAGCATTCGCGACATTTTGAAAAAAGTCGTGTTTTGTTTCAGCCCATTTTTAAGCTATTTGCGTTACGTGCCAGCTCAGGTGACGTCCTCGTTACTTGACCTCCGTTCCTAAATGTTAAATGCTACCGCAATTAGTGTATTTTTTTAGAATTCAACGTTGCGGCATTTTTTTATTGTTTTCTGTGTCAACGTAAAAATATCGGACTAGTACACTTACAGTGTGGGTGTTCAACAACGAACAAATTCCTTTTATAAAAATGGACCATTTTCATTTTAAAAAACAATTACTTTGAGAGGGATTGTCAGTCCCATAGAGCTAATGAATTAGTTTTGTAATCACAACTTCCGCAGAAGTATTGCTTTCCATGTTAGCCCTTTTGCCCAGGTATGGCAATCAACATAATAACGAAAGGAAACAATTTTGAAAAACTTGAAATGCGAAATAAGCTATCAGCTTAAGTTTACTTAAATAAACAAAATATAAGACAAATGAAGACCATCGTACTGAAAAATTATGTAAAACAAATTAAGTTACACAAAAAAAAGTATTTTAAAAGTTTTAAAGTTAACGTGTTGATTCGATAAGCAAGTGTTAATGGTATTCACAAATAGGTTTTTAATGGGATAAAGCAAATTTATTCACTAAATCGACTTTTCTAGTCTATATGCACATGCTACAGCCTTATACTTTACTTAAGTATGCACATAATCTATTAGTCAATTTTGTTTGCATTTTTCTACAACATTTAACAAAATAATTTTATAAATAAAAAAATTAAAGTATGCAATTTTATTAATAAACACTTAAGTTAGGAATGCTTTACAGTTCATTTTAAAACAACAAATATAGTATCTAAATTTTTAATCACTAGTAACATACTTTTTAGCTTCCACACTACGTTTATAGCGTAAAAAGTGGAAGGTATTATAATCGTTCAGTCCGTCCGTCTGTCTGTCACCCACTTTCACAGAACGAACCGTAAGTCTCACAAACAAGTGGTATACGTCATTTTAAAGCAACAAAATTAGATTAGGCTACATTCCAAATTTCATTAAAAAATTTATTAAATTAAAATTTTAATCTACATTTAAATAACTGCAAATTCCATTATCATAATTACACTGTGCCAAAACAATTTATTTAAAATAAAAATAAAAACTTTTGAAAGAATATTAGTTTGGATTGTTGTAATATCACAATAGAGTTCTTTTGATGGTTCATTTTGTATGTATAAAGAAAGATGCATCGAGAATTCTAACTTGGCATAAAAAATATGCAAAGTTTCGCTTTTATTTTTAAAGCATCAATTGTACTAATTATATATTTTTCGAACTGTAACTTAATTTAACAAACGATAAATAACTGAATTTTCAAAAAAAAAGGAAATGGGAAATTGTGGCGATACAAAGATATTTATTAAAAAAGATTACATCATTATTCTTCGAACTTCAAACAAATTTAGCAAACGATAAAGTCTAATTATTAAATCTGAGAAAGAAGATTAATGAAAATAGTTACTTTTGGCGTTTAAAAGTTTGAATTAGAAGTCCCTGTTTGGCGAATTTCTTTCTGAGGTGTATAAATAGTTTGTTTCATGTTGAGCACAAATGTTGTATGGAAGCGGTTTAAGTGACAGATTCTGTAAAACCTACTTGTTTATCGAAGAAACTGCATTTTAGGGAAAATCTGACAAATCATCCTTAAATAAGCAGTTTGATAAATAACTTCTATTAATTATTTTCTGTAATAATTGCTTCGTGATAAATTAATGTCTTTGGTTAATCCCCCAAAATATTTACTTTAATGATTTCAGTGACAATATTTGAGTCATAAAAGCCTTTATTAATCCGAAATATGTTTTTGATAATCATTTCTAATATCCAAAGGGGATAGATCGTGAAAAGCCCATAGCAAAGACAAATCAAAGGTAATATTGTGAGTAAATTAATAAATTTACGTTACTTTAAGATTAATTGCAAAATATTATAATAGAATGTTTTCTTAAAAGTAGTGTAAAGCAAATAATAATATAAAGAAAATAAATGTAATTCAAAATCATATCAATTTGGCACTGGCAGTTTCTAGTTTACAACGAAAAGTTTCACTGTATGCAATACAATATGTTATATAATTATGTTTGAAAACTTCATATATATTTCTAAAACTTTCAATTTTTCGCCACCGAATTTTCTCGCTTCTTCAAATTTCGCAAACAAGTATTGAACTCGATACACGTCCTTGTAATTTTTTTTTCATTTAACAGTTACTGAATATTGGTAAAGAAATATTTGAGAACTCAATTTTCGATACTTTCAATTCAAATCGTGAATTGCTGGGCGTGTATGAAAAAGTTGACTTTTCCTATAGCAATTCAAATAGTGGAGATGAAATCTCGGCTAAAACTCGGGAACTCGACGAACATATTTCCAATTCCTCACTTTGACTTTTTTTCTTTTTTGTGGCATTTCTTTTCGCGCTTACCTCAATGCCACTTATTGACGTTTTCAATTTAGTGGCTCTCGAAATGTGGGATTTCACATGAAACATTTGACTTGAAGACTCATTTTCCTACGGTTTTTGCAATAGATTGTGACTATGTAAATTTAAAGAATAGAATAACTGAATTTATAAAAACTACTAGATTTTTTTAAGATATAGAGTTAGTTCTTTGTAACACTTTTAAACAGATTAAATCTGCAATATTCAGTTTCCGCCTTTTTAAAAATCCAACGGATAAAAATATTCGAATTAAAAGTGGGCTGGAGCAAGGAGACAAGTCCACTTTCAATGACACCACTCTTCATATCAAACACACCGGAATTATTTTTAATCGAAAGAAAATAAAGGGGTTCACTAGTTAGCTTTATAAAACGAAGTCTGGTTTAATTGTTGATGGACATAGAGTGTGTGCCTGCTATTTCGAACTGCAGAACCACACTCTACTTGTAGTACAGCTATACTAGTTATTAATTCTAGAACTACTCAGAAAAATCTGGTGCAAGATTGTACAGGAAACCTGGATTTTTCTAGCTTCCACAAGTATTTGGAGCGTTGATTTACCTGTTTTGCAGTGTAGCAAAGTTATGGTTTTACCAAAAGTTGGTAAATCCACACTGTAAATAGTGGTGTCAGCTAGAAAGTTCTAGGATGCTAGGTGGGGCTGGGGAGCCCAGTCGGTAAGGCATCCGCCTAGCATGCGAAAGGTCCCAGGTTCGGGTCCGGGCATCGCCAAAATAACTGCCGACCTATAAATGGCCTGTGCAGTCAAAAATGTCCGACGAATAATACCTCGTGAAGAGGGAGTGCACGTTTAATCTGCTCCAAAGTCCCATCGCTGCGTACGATGTCGACCTTGACGGTTGCGTTGGGTGCCTACTCAGGTGTCGGCTCGTCACTTGACTGTGCTTCTAAAATACGACGCCCTTCGTCAATAGCCCTCGTGTAGCTCTGCGACGATAATTCAAACTAAAAGTAAAACTAGGATGATAGGTGCAATCTTGCACCAAAATTTTTAATAGTGTACAAGCTGAGAAAAATATTTACCCCAGGTAGCTTTGTAATTCTAAGGTTAAGCTGGTTAGTGCCATTATCGACTACTATTCAAATCGAATTTAACAAACTAAGCTTTCAGATTGCTCCTCAAACTTTTCTTCGGTATGAAAAGTATTTTTTAAATCATACCCTTAATGAGTCAAATTGCTGCTTTCAGTACTAATTAAAAAGCGAAAAATCTTACGAACAATTATCTACAGCGGTATGCAGTTTGAAGGTAAAAAAATAGGTTTGTAATTTTGGGGTGAAATTATTTTATAAGTAATAGTTTGCATCAACTATGTAATCACAATTTATTTAATATTTTAAGTTATTTCAATTTTAAAACAATGAAAACAATTTTTTAATGTTTAAAACATATTTGCAATATTATAAAATAGTTTTGTGTAAAAGCGTGTTAATAAATAAATATGCATAAATACATATTACGTAACATAAATTTATAATCACGTTATTCTATATAACTGAACTATAAATTGTAAGATATCGTCGGAATCTAAATGAAATATTAAGCACAAGAAGAAAACTACTGTGATTTAAGGTACTGCATAGTTAATTTAACACTAATATTATCATTGAAAATTAAAAACTCATTTAAAAGTGATACTTTTGTCAAAGGTATGTGCTAAATGCTTTAAATAGTTCGTATACAAAGCTTTAGTTCTTGTTCTTTATAACCAATAAAAGCCTTAATCTAGCAGTTAAATTAGTAATGTATAATATTGTACTCAAATAATGATTAAAATATCAGCTAACAATTCTGTTATAGACTTATGTATGTTTTACCATAGAAATATCATTGCTGAATTTTTAGTTTGTAACACTATTTCAGGGTATACATCTGAGCCACAAATAATGACCTAATTATAGATCTATTGCAAACATTTCTGATCAAGCAGATTTTAAATTTTTTTTTACTTTAAAAAGCTTTATAAATGATTATCTTTATTATTTTCTTATCAAGACGATCAACAATTCGCAATTTTATTTACGATGTGAAGGAAAGTGATTCAACAAAAAATGGACTTGCATCGTTATGACACTGAGTCACACATATATTAATCCCATATTTTTTTTTGTTAGTTACAGTAGTCGATGATTCCTTAAGAGTTTTGAGCTGGTTATCTAAAATTTCTATAAATTCGGATTTCACTCAAAACATGCTCTAAAGACTCTCATTTAAAAATAATTTCATTGCATGAATAAAAATTTATAATAAACGAATGTTATTTTATACATTTTTAAAAAAAAATAAACGTTAAACTTACATTTGATAAATTAAATTAACTTTTTGTAACGTTGAAAAAACTTGCCGTAATTTAAGTTACATTTTATTAATAGTAATATTTTAAATAATATTTATTGAAAATAGAGTTGGATGTGTTTAAATAAAATCTATCTTTCCCTAATATAAAAGCAATAACTGTTATGAGTGTGCTGGATCTCTGTTTTCCGAGAGCAGGAATTCAGTCATGAAAGAAACAAGCAACTTTAAAATCTATCAAAAAAGCAACTCAAATCTATGAAGCAACTAAGACAAGTTAAAAGAATTTCAAAACCTTAAAATTGTACCTTATATTCTCGAGGGGATTTTATATAAACATTTATTCCACTGTTTTATCCTGTTTACACTAAACGTTTCATACACTTTTTAAATTTCAAAGCAGTTTTTTTATTTCCTATGATTTTCTTACTTTAAATGGATACAACTCAAAATCTACCACACATTTCCGAATACCACTAGTTTCTACACACATTTGTGAAATTATAAGTAGGGATTAGTTGTAAGGGAACTTTTTATTAAACTAATTTTTAAAGAAAGTGAACCAGTGAAGATATTTTAAAAATTCCATATCATTTAAAAAAGTTCTTTTGTAAATAACAAGATTCTGTAAGAAAGTTTTTGTTAAGTGCATCTTGTTTAAAAAAAATTAACATTTTTATAAATCATTTTTTTTACTTATATCAAAAGTAAGAAACGTAATTTTTGCCGTTTCATTTAAGTTTAAGTTAAGTTATTTTTTAAAAATATTGATCATCTAATAATGTTAGTGTATTTAATATACGTTTATGAAAAAAAATTAGAATAGTATATCTGCAATAAAGAGTGAAATATGTTCTATATCCCTTAAAGATTTTTATTTTATAAAATTACAGAACAGAAATCAAGTCTTACATCATTTGCTAGCTAAGATAACTTAATGTAAACCTATAGTCTAAATAAACATTCCCGGAAATCATTGCACCAAAACTTCAATCTATGGAACCGAATTCTAAAATTGAAACGTTATCTGACTTCCCTAACCGTTAATATATAAACTCGGACAGCACTTTTCAATTAGGCTTTCAAAATAAACTGTGTAACATTTGTTAGTTTAAGAGCTACATTTGTGTCTAAATAGATTTTCTAAAAGAACATTAGCCGAATCTATAAAACGCGAATATTGTTAGATAAATAATTTAGCTTTCTCTTTTTTAGTTGAAGTTATTTGTCGAAGTTTATAAGATAAACGAAAAAAATATTAAAGTACCAACCACTAATTAAATTTTTAATAAAATTCATTAATTAAATCAATTCTGCGTAAATACACATTTTATGCACTCTTATTCTAAAATGTGAAATTATTTAAATGGATTTAAAGAAAACTCATTTATTTTATCTTTCATAATATATTTAAAATAATTAGTTTAATTAAATACATAAATTATCGATGAGTTATAATAAATACTGATATGAGTAAATGTTTAATTAATCATAAAAAAAAATTAACAAAAAACATTTAACCATTTGTTTTTCTACAATAAAAATGTAATTAAGGATGACACTAATTTAAGTTATTGTTCTTGAAATTTTTATGTCTTGCTGTGCTGTAGAGCAGTACAAGAAGCCCATTTTAAAGCCATTTTTTAATTACTATAGCGTGAGTAAAGTAAAATCTTTAATTTTATCATGCGGCTGCTCTTTTTTTAATGCGTTCATTTGAGTGCTTTATGTTTTAAATGTCTGTTGAATTTATTTTTCTATTACAAGAAGCTTCTTAAAATCCAAAACCCATTTGTGCTTAGTGAAAAGAGGAACTACATAACCCAGAAAAAATACAATAATTAAAACATGAAACCCTATATATAAGAAAAATTGTAAGCTCTTGGTATTTCATAGTTTTGTCTATTTTCATGATTAAACAATATTTTTTCTTCATATGCATGCTTTTATAATAATTTTTAAAGGCAAAGAAATTGTAGGCGTAAAAAAATTCAGTGTATTTAAACGCCAACTAGACTAAGAAAACTATATTAAAGAAGGTCAGTAATATTTAAAATTAGAAATATTCTTAACTATGCAATGTTTTTTATATAAATCCTCATTTTCTCACACCAATATTTATGTTTTTTGTCGACTATTTTCAAAACAAATCTTGACTTTTTTTATCTGGAAACATAATAAATACATCAATTACAGTGCCTAGGAGTTGTGGAATTATAGGAAATAAAAGTAAAAATAAATGTGTAGATGCAAATATAAATAACACTAAAAAAGTGTAAATTAGAGTAAAATAAATGTGTGTATGGAATGTGAATTTTTTGTGAATCAAAGGTGAATTTTAAATAATCGATGCTGTAAAAACCGAAACAGAATTTGTCTTTTAAAAAAATCGATAGAATACATTAAAAAGGCCCATTGTGGGTTTTATTTGTAAAATTTACTTGAAAACGCACTTAAGTATTATTTAGATAGAGAAAATTTTGCACTATCTCCCCATGAATAATACAGCAGGTGAATACATTATTCTTATGTAGATCTCAACTAAGTACTTCTTAGAATCCACATCACTAACAAAACAATAAGCTTTTAGTGTATCTTAAAAGGAATTGTGTATGTCATTTCACAAAAAAAGTTAACAAATATTGTTCAGAGATGAAGAAAAGGTAGGATATTTTTTTCTTCCTCCGGCCAAATCAAGAATGAGTCTTTAGCAAGAACGAATTCCTAGCGAAAACGAATCTAAGTAAAAGAGCTATCAAAAAAGAAAAGTATAAAAGAAAGGAAGATGTAACTCTTAGTTCTAATCCCAAAAAACTCAAAATCATAAATTGTCGCAATGAAATCCCTTGTAACAATCTTGGGAAAACTATTCGATTGAGAAGATTAATATCATTTAGATTGAAAAATGTTCATTATATCAGAAAGATAGAAAAAGTTTTTAAAAAAAACAAGAATAAACTAGAAAATATGTTTTATTGTGTTATCTGGTAGAAGTAGCAATTAATAATCCCTTCATAAAAGATGTAGTTTCGATTAACTCCTCAAAAATTGTTATTTTTGAAATACTTGTTTAAATAATCTTAAGAACATTTTTTTAAGTAGCCAAACTAGCTTTCTTTAAACCGTAAAAAGAATTATTATGTTCGGAAAAGCATATAAAACCTGATGGCAACTTCTTCAAAAAAGGATTGTAAGATGTTTAAATAAAAAAGATATATTCTCATATACCAAAAATTTAAATATAAGAGGAATGTCACAAGATATGTTAAGTAAATAAGTTTAATGAATTTTACATTCAAATTTTAGAGTAACTCTAAAACATTTTACCTCAGAAAAGATGTGCGTAACATATTTTAAATATAACACTTTAAATGTTTTAGATAGATGTTATATATTAGTTGAATTATGCAAAGACTACTCCATTCAATTTTATAACTTTGCAGCTGTTTTAAGACCTTACTGCACAAAATTCAATTTCTGTTTATTGTTATGCATATCAACAAAATACTTAAATCTCCTGGAGTAAAATACTCTGAGCTTATCTTTGATGGCTAACTTTATATTTTGCACACCAATGTATAAATCACTGAAGAAATAACTTCTTATCTACAGTATGGCGGCTTGCTCGTAAGTTGTCCCATAACTTGAATTTCAGGTTTGCAACTTAAATCTTAAATAGAAAAAATCGACTGCGCTACTGCTAGAAATGGGGTCGTGAGTCAAGGTAGGAGTGCATTACTTTTTATTAAAAAGTTAAAAATCCCTTTCTGTGGGTTTGAGTATTTTTTGTACAGGAATGTTGGTAAAAATATTTTTCGTTTATTTTTGTATGGCAAGTGAATTCTGAAAAATACAGATGTGGCACGTGGTATATTTGTTAAATAAGTTTAAAAATATGTTTAACACTGTTTTTTTGCATTTCATACAGTTGAATAAATTGTTTGCTAGTTTCTGTATTTCTTCCAACAATACAACATAACGTTGTACTTACGTTCTATTTATGTTTTTAAAGTTCTTAGCTAAAATTTCATTTTAATGTTCTTTGGTTTTTTACAAACCATCAAGTACTGTTTTTATTAGAAATTTGATTTACATAGTCTCAAAACATGAATAGGCATAAAGAAAGCGATTAAGTACATTATCTTAACATAACTAAATAAATTGCCATTGCTTTACAGTTATAAAAAGGTGATTCCTTATCGATGATTTATGTTTCTTAAATGGTGTGGAAACAATTATTACCATAAAGTACCATTTATTTATATTAATGTCAATAATAGTAACTTATTTTACGATGTAACATTGGCCATATAATAGTTTTAAGCACTTAAATAACACTGAAATAATTTTTTAAAGATTAATTAATGCAAAACTCAAACATTTTATTTTAATCATACAAAAGCTATAGAATGTACTCGAAACATACTTCGAAGTCAGTAACAGATCAATTTTCTAAGTCTATAAGCGTCACTGATATAATAAGGCTTTATACAAAACATTCAGAAAATAAGGTAATATAAACTAAAAACTAAATACCATTATATTTCGATGATTAACAGTAAACTTTCTAATAACTTTTTAGGTAGGCTCTAAATATATTCTTTATAATTAAAATAAAATAAGTTATTTAGCTTAAAAAATTTTCATATAAAAAAGTAAAAGAAATCTTCATTTTCAGATTCGCACATTTTTTCTCTTTTTTACAGTTAAGAGAAAAAAATAAGTAATTTATTTTAGGTACACTAATCTAAACAATGTAAAGTTTTCCATCACCAACAGTTTTTTTTTTCAGTTATTATAATTTATATTTTACTTTTGGTAAATTTGGAGGTCTTTCGCAAAAAGTTAATACAATAGACAATAAACAAGACCTTTAGATCCCCAAACGTTGTAATATAATTTGTATGTTAATTTAAATTTGCACTCACAATGTTTTATTTAATTTTTTTTATCCTTTCCGGGATGTTTTTTTTTAATTTAAAATATCGTTCAGAATAGAGGTTTGCTTTAATACTTCACTGTTTTCTTTTTTGGTAAACAATTTAGTTTGGGTATTACGTACCATATATTATATTACTAGGTTGGATTATCTGTCGGACGTTATTAGATTAAAGATTTAAATTCAAAAATATAAATGCATTAAAAATATCAACAATATTTACCGACATGTGTTTTAGAAAAATGTGGCCGGAAACCAATGCAAGACAAATTACTAAAACTAAACTAAAAAGAGTTGAATCAGTAATATAAAAATCCTTTGTGAATTTGGAATCGAAATACAATCTTTTGAAACATGGAACTTTACAAAGAAATGCAATCTTTTGAAACATGGAACTTTACAAAGAAACACAAAGTATTGAATAACAATTTTACTCAAATATAGAAGTTGTTTATATATTGCATCAGCTTACACGTATTTTATTTAAGTTCTCTAAATAAAAGTTGCAGATTTATTTGTCCATAAATAAATAATGTTTTAGTGTTGGTGAATTTTTATAGAGGTTTTCTTTGTATATAGACGATGCTCAGCATAACTTCTTCCCTCCCAGATCTACACAGTCCAAGTTTTATTGTTTAACCAGCAAAATTATTTCTACTTTTGAAGTTGGTGGTCAACTGGATGTTATCCACACTGCCTTCTCTAAAGCCTTCGACTCAATTGATTGTGGTATTTTATTGCGTAAACTTTGTTTTCTGGGTTTTAAATCTGATCTTATTGAATTGTTTAACACTTATCTGACTGATCACCCATTGTTCGTATACTTTAATGATTCTGTTTCTGGGGGATTTACTAATGGCTCTGGAGTTCCCCAGGGTTTAAAGTTAGGACCTTTTCTTTTTATCATTTTCATCAACGACTTTTGTTGCTCTATAAAAAAAACTAATTCTCTTCTATTTACCGATGATTTAAAGATTTTTTTAAGCAAGTATTTTGTACTTCTTATGCTTTGATTTTACAGAGTGGTATTGATAATTTGTATAATTTAAATAATAGAGCATACTTAAATGTTTCTAAATGTAGTGTTTTAAGGTACACTCGACTACTTGTAAATCAGATCATTTGTTGTATCCTTATATTATTAATGGCGCTTCCTTGTCTCGTAATAACTCAATTAAAGATCTGGGTGTAACGTTTTGCAGCAATGTTGGTTTCTCTAAACGTATTACTACGTATTACACTTCGAAATCATACAAAATTCTTGGTCTCCTCAAACGAAAATCTAATAATTTCACTTCCCAACAAACTTTATAAATTCTATATTAGTAGTATAGTCCATTATAATGTAGGTCCGTTATAGTAGGTCTGTCTATAGTATGGTCCGTTCTAATGTAGAATAGTGTAGCCTCATATGGGACACTTAGTATTATATATAACAATATAAAATTTATCGAAAGATTTCAAAATTGTTTTCTTCGTATTTTATATTTTAAGATTGTTCATACTAGTTCTTTCGATCTATCCTCATTTGATCTGCGAAACATATTTAAGTTCTCTACCCTGAAATCTATACGTGAAGTTCCCTGCCTTCTGTTTTACATTAAAGTTTTAAACCAATAGAATTGATTCCACAACTACATAACCAGTACAATACATCTTATTATTCCCAATAGATTTACGCGAATCGTCGTTTATTCTTTCATAACTATTACCACTACCGGATAGATCCAAAAATGTTGTCTGTATAAGTTTTATAAAATTTACAATAACTTTTCTTGCGAACTTGATATTTGTGCTATGTCCTTTAATTATTTAAAGCAACTTTTACTTGTATAATGTGTTTGATTTTATACTCAATTATTTCGTGTTTGTTGGGGGGGAGAGAATAGCCCTTTTGTAGCTCTAGTGCGAAGTTAACTTCACAAAACCAAACACTTATTTCAGTTTGCTTCACAAAATAATTTAAACATAAACTATAGTTTAGAAAACTGTGTGAGAATGAATATAAATAAATATATTATATGATTCCTTATTTAAAGCAATAAAATCAAAATTTTCTAACAATCCAAAATATAACCAATCTTAAACAAAATGATGTAAAAGTTTTAAGGATTGAAGATAACATTTATTTTTTACGTTGTACATTTATTTCTATAAGGCCCATGAAAATTGAAAAAAAAATTTCAACGTATACTCGTGTAGGAAACAATAATATTGCATACAAATATGTCTAATTTGCGCAATTCTCATACTTCACTCAATATATATATATATATATATATATATATATATATATATATATATATATATATATATATATATATATATATATATATATATATATATATATATATATATATATATAATATATATATATATATATATATATATATATATATATATATTATATATATATATAATATATATATATATATATATATATATATTATAATATATATATATATATATATATATGATATATATATATATTATATATATATATATATATATATATATATATATATACTTATATAGGGGCTAAGTTATATATTATACTAGCAAATTTATACCCGTTCTTCGCACGGAATAAAAAATATCAAATAGATTCCAAATGTGTGTACCATATACCCTGTTATAGGATCATAAACTTATTATTGTTTCCGCTCGTTATAAATTATAAAATCCCGTTTCATTGCCTTAAAATTCCAAAATGAAAAATACGCTATAAAATGCACTCATAAATGTCATCACAATTCCCTCATAAATACATAAAACCTTTTAGCTCATTTGGCGCGTTTTGGGAAATAATTTGGCGAGAAAATAGATATAGCTACCCACACCCATTATACAGCTCTAACACAATGACCTTCGAACAACCGACCAGCTTATAAATTATTTATAAAAGAAATCGCCTATTTGGCGAATTTTAGTTAATAATTTGGCGAGTTTGGCAACGTCTTTGTCGAAAAAATAAAGACATAAAACATTAATAGCTCTAGTGCGATGGCCTTTATTAACCATCATAGTTCAGTAATAGCTTAACTATACATTTATTGCTTAAATATGCATACATGCAGTCAACAGAAAAATCAATGAAAAAATCATCAAATAAACCCCAATAAAATCCAGGAATGAAGACTGGCGGAATTACGACACTTGAAACATGTCAATTATTTTTCAAATAATGAATTTAGTTTCTGAAAGTAACGGCAAAAGAATAAAAAATAAACATTTTGAATTTTAAATGTTTTCGTTAAAAGTTTTATTTAATTTTTTCAGCCGATGGCATCAGGAAAGAGAAAAAATGATCGGATTTGAGCGAAAGTGGTGTATTTTTTTCAGAAAATTCGAATTTTCTCTAAAAATTGAACAAATATGAAAAAACTAAGCCTCAGGTGCACACGTTAATATTAAAGGAATCTATCTTAAAAATTTCGAATTTCTGAGGGCAGTATATGTAGGTCTTTTACGATCCGATAACAGACACACACACACACAGACAGACAGACTCTTTCTTTTATTATTATAGATAACTTAGCCCTTCTTTATTTAAGTGTCATCTCATTAAACAGAATCATCATAGTTCTAAAACATATTTAAACTTCAAAATAAAAAATAAAAGCATACATGATGAAAGGCACTGCTATTAACTACAGAAAAATTGACAAATACATTTTCCCCATATTTAAAGTGGGGTTCACACGAAAAATACAAATTACTGATCAACAAGTTATGGACCTTAAATTTCTCTTTTAAACCTTATACATTCTATAATTATAAATATTCTATTAAAATTCTGCTAACAAAATTTGATTTGAAAAAAATAGGCTTACAACATTATAAAAAAATAACTTGACATATTTTTTTTTTCCGTTTCTTCGAAAATTATTTTTTTGAAAAAGAATATATTTAGAACTAATTTCTGATAGTTTTCCATTTAAATTGAATGAAACCAACGTATAAAAGTTATTTGTGCAAAATTCGTACATTTAAAATTTAAAAAGTTCAAAACATTCTTGTTCGTAACAAGTTATGCGCCTCAGAGAAAGCGCGCCTCAGCGCGAAAACTTTTCCCTCGCGGGGAATAAATTATGCAAAAGAGGGATAATGATCTTTCGAACTAATTGAATCTTAATGCCAAATACATATCGATACACAAAAGCTTAGTCATACGATTAATCCCAACTAATCGATTGTTTGAGAAAATAGTGTCTGTGTTATGAGAACGTGGTTCCCAGGCAACGGCATAAAAAAAACTTCTTAATTTCTTTTACTCCCATACCTGGTATTAAAAAAACTTGAAACAAAATTTATAAATGGTCTAAAAAATTAGCACTAAACGTTTCAAAGCGCATGCAAATGTCAAATTTAATTTGGAGGAAATAAACTGTTGTTTTACCTGCACTTGTGTTTTCGCTCTTTACGGACTAGACAGAAATTTAACGCTTGTTCATGTTACTGTTGCTAGTCTGTAACTCAGCGCCCTGGATGTTTTGGGGCTGCTTCAGTACGCAGGTGCCCTAGTTCTTTCTTACGATTGGTCGGTGGAATGTGACGTCACACATGCCTTCTTTTCCTGCCAGTCCCGGGTTATCTTCTTAAGACTTTTTCTAAGACGAAATTTACCTTCAAGGGGTAATTTGAAAGAAAAATGTCAGAATTCATTACGGCTGGATGGTGACATCGGGATTTATTAATTTGCTATCAAAGCTGTGGACATTTTTGACCTTTTCATAGTTGGGAAAGTTTTAGAGCGGTTAAAAGTACGTCGTTAAATATTTTTAAAAAGTTGCTGAATGTTTTTTTTTTCATTATAAAGATTTTTTGTTGATGAACGTTTTATTCCTTAATGGAAGTAATAGGATTTATCCAAATTAAAAATGTGATAATAAAATTCTTAGAATTTAATAAACTATTTTAGGACTTTTTACGAACAAATTTACCTTCAATGTATAATTTGAGTTTAAAAAGTCTTAAGTCTTTGTGCTTGAATAATAATTTTCTAAATACAAAACACATTATTTTATGATTTTAAGTTTTTCAATAAAGATTTCGAACCTTTTCATGAGATTTTTGAATATTGAATTTTCTTTTAAAGGGAAATTTGCAAATGAAGATCATATTTTGTGAAGACACCATGATAAAAATTAAGCTATTGAAACTTAAAATAAACTGATTATCTGTAAGTTTGGAATAATTAGAAGCTCTAGAAAGTAGACCAATGAATATTTTCCCATAATAAAATAATCATTAATTCACTTAATAAATAATTGCAGTTCCACTTCAATTTATGCAACCCATATTTTTATATTTTTTCGTATACAATTTAATTTTTACAGTTATATCGATCAAACAATCCTATATTAAAAAAAAACTTTTATTTAAAATTTAAGTAACTAACTAAAAAAGTCAAATAATTTAACCGTAGATATATGAATGAAATACCATTTTAAAAATGTATTGATAGTTTGTCAGAAAATTAGTTTTACTAGTTAGTCAGGAAACATTTCCTATGAATTATAAATAACGTTAAGATTCAATGAGCCTAATTTATTTACGGCTCTGAGCTTATTTACGATATCATTTTAAAACTTGGATACTCATTATTAGGGGCATTGACAAAGTTTCATTCAATCGTAAAGAAATTTAAAAGGATTACTTCTCTTTACGATGGTTGCCAATTTGCATTCGTATTTGGCGCGTAATACGCTGTTGGCTACTAATAATCCCACCATAAAAAGATGAGCATTGGCTTTGATTGAATTTACTTCAAAATAAGAGTTTTGGAATAGTTCAAAATCCATTTCACTTGGAAAATTTAGCAACGCATAATCTTTCGAAACCTTTCTCGCAAATTAACAATTTCTGCAAATAGGATGATTTATTTCATCAATGCCGCATAAGAGTCGGAAATTGCATTTCGGTGCAATGAATAAATCTCTTGCACCTAAATTCATTTTGATTATATTACTATCTGAAATAAGTTTTTGTTACTTTTAAAACTAAGCATAAAACACTAGAAGGTGCTACAAAATATATTAAGTTACTGTTAGAAGTTTTTGATCATATAAAAGTATTATATAGTATACCAATTTTTAAATATAACATTTATCACACTATAACTACAATTTTCTTTACTCACACTATGCGAACTACAATTTTCTTTACTCACACTATGCGAACTACAATTTAACGAATTCTGACTATGACTTAAATCATCTAAAACTGGAATAAAAATTTTCTTTATTAACCTTGACAAATTCAAGAAAATTGCGTTTCTTAAATGCCTGCACAGTGGAAAAGTTTTGAAATCGACTTTTAAAGTGACATCAAACGTTTTCTCATCAAAATAAGTTTAATATGTAGGGAGACCGGGGCTAGTTTTCCATGATTTTTTTTTCGTTTTGGTTGTATTTTTTTTAATTTTATATATTTTGAGGAAAACAGGATATCATTGGCTTTCTTACACTCTTAGCTACAAACTAGCATTACTACTTTTCCAAAGAATAAATATACATTTTGGCAGGATTAAATGCAAGCACTTTGAGCCGGAACACTTGCCCCGTTTTCGGGGTACATTGCCCTAGACACCTAAAAATGGATGGGGCAAATTTTTCAATAATTTTTGAAAATATTTAACAAACTTAAAAATAATTTACATTTTTATGTACATTCTATTGTAAACTAAAATAAACCAAAATAATATACACAGAATATAGGCATTTTTTTAAATTGGTTTATTATAACGAAACTTTTTTTTAACAAATTTCAATTGAGTCATTATCATCTGGGTCACTGAACTCACCTAAAATGTGTAACTTCCACCTTTTGTGTAACCACAGTTAGGTGCTCTCTTCTAGAGGTTGACTGAATCATTTCTAAAAATTGCGAAAAAAAATTGGCGTTCCCAGCTAAGGAAAGCAGCAAAAAACCTTGAAAAAAATTGAAGGAAAGCTACAGGAAAACTGCAGGTATTTGGAACCAAAAACCTTCATCAAAAAACCTTTATTTTCCCTTCATTCGAAAACCTGCAGGATAAGTGAAGGTTTTAGGTTCCAAATACCTCCATTTTTCCTTCACCAAAAAACCTTTATATTTCCTTCATTAAAAAACCTTTATAAAAACTGCAGGATAAGTGAAGTTTTAGGTACCAAGTTCCCTCAATTTTCCTTCATCAAAAAACCTTAATATTTCCTTCATTGGAAAAACATTTAAAAAACTGCAGAATAAGTGAAGATTTTGAAGTTGAGTTGTACATATACCCAAGTAGGAAGGAAGGAGCACGTTCCTTTAAGATTAATTTATTTTTAAATATTAAGCATAGTTTATAAATGTTGAACCAAGTTTATCTGCAAGACACTGATGGAATTCTTACTCTGTATAATTTTGGCAAACCTGTCCCACTACCTTATTTTGATTTTATTAGTAAACCACCTTTTAGCATACGCAATGATTAATTGAATGATACAATTGTAAGTTAATAAAAGTGTGTTTAATCAAGGTTTGAATGTAAGCATGAAAAGTTACTCAACTTTGTAAAAATCACAAAAACAGCTTTAACGACAGTATTACAGCACCATTTGAACAAATATTCTTGTGGGTTATCTATGACGCGTTGCTTAATAAACCAAGTCACCATTTAGTTCACCTGATTTGCTCATTTCCTATATAAGGCCAGGTGAAAAACTTACCCATGAGAAGCCCCTGTTACCCCTATTTGTTATAATTACATGCAAGTGAAGATGCAAGTGCGACCTCTAGAACTTATACGTACTCTTTAAATCTGTGGAGTCCGAAGTATCCATGGAGTAAACGTACGATATCTCTCGACGCTCCGTTGATTGCCATTGAGAATAAATCAAACTAAAATTAATGTTATCCATTTTATAATTTGTAACTAAAAGAAAATAACACATGAAATAGATTCTATAGGTCATTAAATCTTCTGCAGTTAATCTCCATCGCAATGAACTATAAATCTTTTTTAAAAATTATCTAAATGTAATAACTCAACAAAATGCTTAAATTACCTTTCAATTACCACTGTAAATTTAGTGTATTCTAAACACATGGAAGAGGTATGGGGCTATTCGGCTTTGATTCCACAACCTCTTTCATGCTAGACCATTACCAAACCGTCTGCGACTAGTATTGGGTATTTTTGCTGATCAAAACATTTATTATAAGAGGATCTATTGCAATAATTTTCTGTGTAAACATTTTTCCACCTTGATTTGGGACGCATTTGTTTTCACTGGTATACTCACCATTAAAACAGAATTTAACGGGAAAAAATTATTTTATAATACACTAATGGAATGCATTGTCAATTAGTTACAAAACAACAATAAACAATGAGCAATAAAACCATTGTGGCTGAAAAAACAAATGAATAATTTGAAAAACATTATAAAACATTATTTAATTCAGTAACTTTTTTGTTTGGTTGAAAACCAATAGAGTGAATCTATTTTTAAACCACTTTTCCTTTTCATGTTTGACATGAATGGGATCAATAATATTTTTAATTATGTGGTATATCATTGTCATTTTATTCTAAATTGAGATATGTACGTATATTTTTATCCCCTAAGAGTATATCTAATTTAATAAATTTTACTTATATACATACAGACAAGCGCTTAATTAAATATATTGTTGTTCGTATCAATTAAGGAGATCAACAAATTATTTATTATCCTTAATAGTATGGGAACTACATTGCATTCAATGCTGTTAACAAATATTTGTCATTTGTATAAAACATCATTATTTCAAATAATATATCGTTTATCTTACTACATTATGCAATTTATACTAGATAAAAATAATTACATCTTATTGTGAAAAGGAAAGTAATGGTTTTGTGGCATTTAGTTTTGTATATATGGATAGAAAAATGCACGTAGTGTAAGAATGAAATGTTTTTGCAAAGATTGATTCAAAGTAATTATACACATTAAAATCAGTTGATAACTGTTTAAAAAGTTGAAAGTTATGTTTATAGTTAAAAATTTATTATTGGCTCTATGTATTAAATACGATGATATCGAAACATGTGAAATTTTTACTTCTAGTGTTCTTTTTAAAAGTAAACTTTGATCTTCAGTTGTTTTGATGGCTCCGTTTTATACCTAACATAATGCTAGTTCAAAAAAATATTTTCAATTTTATAAACTAAAAATTTATATTACTAAAGATCTGTAATTTTTTACACCTAAATGCATTTTGGTACTATTACTCTCTGAAATAAATTTCGATTACTTTAAAACTTAGCGTAAAACACTTGCAAGTGCTGACAAAATATATAATGTTACTATTTAGAAGTTTTTTTTATCATATAAAAATATTATATAGAATGTCAATTTTTAAATTTAATGTGTACCACAAAAGAACTCCAATTACCCAAACTCGGACCATCCGAACTCCAATTTGACATACGTAAACGCTCTACGGTTCGCTTTTATATATTCTGTCTACGCACAGTTTTGCAAGGTTACTATATGGAATTTCCAAAAAAGCTAAAAAAAAATTATGTTAAATAATCCAAAATCAGCCAATAATGACTTCCGATACTTCCTTTTCTTAGCAAAGACCAACGCATGCATATTCAACCATAAACAAAAGAGACCAGAGCAAATTTTTTACAGGGGCAAAATTCTGCAAAACATCCAACTTTCGTATGGCTACTTGGGGATGCCAGATGTAGTTTCAGAATAAAGCCAATGACCAATTCTATCACCCACGTTAATATGGAGTGACTAGCAAAAACGATACTTGACTTGGACACGTGAGTTATTTAACCTTGAGTAAATTTTAACCACTCCTATATCGTTATTCATTACTCTCTTACTGCTGAACTTGTATAAATTAATAAGAATATTTCTGAGAGATAGCATTCTTTATAAATGAACTTCTCCAAATTTTGTTTGCTTAATAATCAAAGCTTATACAATATTTGAAAAAATAAGACGATGGCTCAAGTTTACACCTCATGTTAAAGTGCCCCTTATAAAATTTCTGATTTTAACTGATGCATTAGACAAATAACTGTCTCCTTAATTAAAGTTCTAAGGAATGGGGCTTATATTTTCTTAAAATGTATCGTTTATAAGAAAACGAAGCTTAACACTGTGTCCAATCAATGGTTATAAGTACTACTGAAAATTTTGCAAAGCAATGCTCCAAATAATAGAGAGGGGATAAATAAAGCGTCGAAGAAAATCCTGGTTGGAATATATAACAAAAGTAATGAGAGTAATATCTGAACTATTATGTACCAATACAGAATTTGGAATGGTTTTTGAAGTGTGTAAATCATTAATCATTATAAACACTGATACTTACTTATTCTACAAACCGTAAACTTTTATTTTAGTTAATCATAAAGATAATTGATAATATATAGAGATACAGAGTTCACCAGTAAGTTTACAGAATGTTACAAGAACCAGTAGTTTGAGTTTGCAATGCCAATTAAATGTTTTCTAAAAACTTAAATAAAATAATCTCCGATTGTATACCTAATCTTATACGCATGTGGTCATTAAGGAAAGATATTTTTCTATTGTGATAGAATCAGACTCCAAAATTAGAAGTTGAGAGGAAATGGTAAAACAGCTAAATATGACGATTCGAGACCCAAAGTTTTGATTAATATTCGTGTCATTATAAAATGATTAAAAACCCGAACCATAAAAGGTATTTATTTTTACATCAAAATAAAAATGACTTTACCTTTGATGTCTTTAAAGCTAATGTCGAAAGAAATTGTTTGTCCACCGACTATTTAAAACACTGAAAGAATTTCAAAACCTGGAGAAGAGTAGGTAATTAACACAAATAATTTATCGAACAAAATAGTATAGTTTTAGAAACAGAAAGGTTTGCATTCTGTGTCTAAAATTCTGATGAATACTTAGCATAAAATATTTCGAAAAGTGTGCAAATAATAAAAATTAAATTATTTGTTTAAGCAGTGTGTAAATCTGCCTCGCATCTTCTCCATGTATCTTATACATATAATCTTTTTAAATAAAATAAAACTGACTTTGAAAACAAAAATAAATTCAAACAAAACGTTTAATTTTTTTTTTTAAAAATGAACTAAAAATAACCATTTGGACCATTTTTGAAAAAATCCAATTATTCGAATTTCTGATTGCTCAAATGTGTTTCGATCCACTGTCTATTTGGATGATTGAAGTTTTACTGTATTAATATTCATATCCTCTGTTTCGATCAAAGACAAGTATAACTAAAATCACTAATACCCTTCACAATAAATCGTCAAAAAGGATATGGGTATTTTGACAAATGTAATACGAGTTTTGTGCAGCCTCTTCAAAACGATATTCTACTAAAGCAATAAGAATACATAGAAAAATAAAAATTATAAGATATATTGACACTCAAGCTCGAGATTGACATATTTTGTGTCACTTCTGGAACTAGATGATACAAGAAAACAAATATGAAATGATATCAGTATTTATGTTTGTCGAATCAGAAAAATATATAGGAAAGCGTTCAATTTCCTGAAACAGTTTGTCGCTTAGGAATATATCTTTATAAACTTTATATACTTTTATATATATTTAAGAATGTAGTAACAAGAACACTATATTACTTTAGACTAAACTTTTGTTTTTTTACAAAGAATATTTTGGATTGAATAATATAGATTGGAAAAGTGTATGGCTTTGGATTATATTTAATACTTTGCTAAATATATAGTGTCTATATTTTATATGGAAAAAATGCATTCAGATTCGATAATTAAAACTATTTTATTGGAAAACTTTTTGAAATTTAAAAGCGTAAGTTTTATTACTATGACAGTCGTAAACTTTTAGCAAGCTTTTATGCATGAACAATGTATGAAAATTGAAACCCGAGCCTGTCTTTAAAACATTAAACTTGTTTTTAAAAGAAAACGTTTAGTTAAGTCTAGTTTGAGATGACAAGGCAGACGTTTTAATATTCATAACTCTCATTATTTATTTATTCAGTCGACAAAATTTAGTAAGAGCATATAATTGAACACCGAGAGCAAATAAAAAATAAAACCTGGCTAGAAAATAGATTATTTTATTTTAAATGAAAAAGTTTTTTTAGTTAAGTCTGGTTTGCATGAAATAACGGACGATTCGGCTTTGAATAAAACTCATATGTAAATGTACCTTTATAATATTTCTAAAAACAATTGAACCCAATAAAGCCTGAATTATTATTTCATAGTGAATGTTTAACTATTATAAAAAAACACGAAAAAATCCTAGTCTGTTATGGATAGTAAATAATAGTATGGTCTTAAAATACAAAACAGAAACCGAGGAACAAAAAAAAATGCTGTTATGGTCTCAGTAAATCAATTTTTGCTGTAACCATATTGTAACAGTAGACTTTAATGATTTAACCGGTTTCTTATGGCAACTAATATGCAGTTGAGAGGTTAAGTGCATCCATAACTTTAGCTCGTGTTGGTTGTTAGCTTCAGCTATAAAATTGTGCTTTGAAATAAAGGTCGGCTACGGACCGTCGTATTGTGCTAGGGAAGATATTTGGAAGTAAAAACATAATTCAATGTAAGGAAACTGGTTAAAATTGGTAGTTGCGGGTAGTCAGGTTTTTCCCTCATTATTTGCTATGTTTTCTATGTGACTGAAGTAATACAAAGTAAATATAAATTTTTGATGGAAATTATTATCTACACTCAGCTTCTTTTTTTGTTAGAAACTTATCCTTTATACGTTGTATTTAAAAATAGTTAATTTTACACTTGTGTAATTTGATATAGCGTTGATAGAAATAAATTATTCGTTTTTAAGTTGATTTCCATTCAAATACATTAACCTTATTATTTTTGTATGGAAGTTTTCCAGTAGCAGCATTTTATCTACCCTTAACTTATTTTACGCTTTTTGTTTAAATTTTATTTTATATGTTGTATTTAACTTTAGATTATTAAAATTTAAAATTACTAAACATTTTAATTCTTAAACTTATAATTTTGGCGAAACTACACTAAACTTATATTGATAGATATAATTTGAATATCTATAACTACCTTCATTAATAAATATCACCAAACACGCAATTTACTTAAGACGCAAAAAGGTAATATAATCATTGAAATATCTCTTTGTAGATGTGTTTACCCAAAACTAATGATGCTGGCTTCAAGCTTTCGGATGTAATTTAACTCTTCACTATTAATAATAATGTGCAGACAACCAATATAATAAATTGAGTATCGGAGAATTGCGTTTCAAGATGAAATCTTTAGAGATAAGTTGATAGGCGATTCATTATTTATAACGCGTACTAAAGCTGTTTTGTAATCATAGCAAAGGTGGGCATATTATATTAGACTTTTTAATTACATTAAATAATATTTTATAGTAATTTAAAGTTAAATTGTATTATAATCAATATCGAACGTAAATTGATTGTAGTAGGCGTATCTTCGTTTTAATCTCCATAGTACTTTCTCTAGTTTCTACATAATATTCAGTTTTTTGTGAAAAATTGATTGTGTATAAACAATTACGTTAGAACTTTAATATAAAAAGAAAATAATACTTACATTTAGTGATAGTGCAACTATCTCTGTTTTTGTTTTGTAAAAATAGTTAAGAGGAGTAAGGTTGGATGCGGGTCTCCAAAAAAAAAAAGTGCATCCGTGTTAATCCAATAGAAAAAATAAATTTCTAAGCTTCATTACTCCGGTTTTATTTAATATTTTTACAAACAGTTTTTTTTTTAAATGATACATGTAGCTAAACTTACAGGGCGCTAAAATTCATTTTTTAAAATTGGTTCAAACATTTTTTTGTAAAAATAATTTATTGAAAATTTTAAAAAATATATATTTTAAAAAGTGGGATTATAGAGCCATATAAGTCAGCTACATTTATCATAATCATATAAAAATAGTTTGTAAAAATACTTTATACAGTAGGAAAAATGTAGCTTATATAAATGTATTCATTTTTCCTTTGAATTATTACAGAGATTACCGCATAAATGTAAAAGATAGTCATATCCATAAGATGATTTCAGTACGCGCATGCTTCTTCCACTCTAAAGCGTGGAACAAGTGTTGGCCGTTCAAAACAAACAGCAAATCTCAGATATTTTTACCGTTTCTTTCAAACAATGAAACTACCAGTTCAAAGGTGCCGATTCTCATCTTGCGTCGAATCGAAAATGTTTAGCAATAATTTTTTTGCCTTTAATTCCTCTTTCCTCGACACTCGATTCTGAGCTCCTCGATTTTCGAAGACCGCTTTACTTCCCTCATATGTACAGGCTTATTTTTGAACATATTTTTGTTCATAAGCAAACCATATTTTAATGGTAAACAAAACAGGAAAGATTAATATATTTAAAGCGCTTACATCTACTTTTTGTTTCAAAATTGTCGGATATTTAAAGAAAACATTTTAGTATCAAAAATAAATCAATAAAATGGATAATTAACTAAAATTTTAAAATTTATGTATTTCAATAAATATATTTTACTTCACTTTATAGTAGTTATTTACCTTAAAATATCCCGACATTTACTTTAAAATTTTCTAATATTAAAGTATTTTTTATGTTTCCAAAACTTGCTAAAAATACTCACAAACATAAAAAAAACAGTTACTTTTATATTTATTAGATAAAGTTCATTTAGAAATATTATATTTTCTTATGAAAATTTTTTAGTTGTAAACCTCTAAAATAATCTGAAGAATTTCATGCATTTTTATGTAAGTATATAACAGTTTTTGCATTATGTTATTTAAATATTAGATAGTAAACTTTATTATTTTATTACGTAAGAACCTATATGTCATTTTTACAAAAAAATTAATAAAGTAACAACATTACGCTTATTCGAGATCCCTTTTTCCTTTCTTCCCTTTATTTACATTATTTTATGCAGAATAATATTAGATTATATTAAATGTAAAATATAAAATGGTTTAGAATATACATATCAGAAAAATATTAAGTTGTGATTTGCCTATAATAAGTGTGACATACATTACTATGATTACCAGTTCTTAAATCCAAACAATTAAAAACCTATAACGTAAGCTATTAAAACAGAGATTTAAAAAGAACCCAACGAAAACAACCAAACAATAAAATTGTGGCTACTTGTCGGCGAGTTCTCGGTACCTACATAAGTGCCGAGAAAAACCACCAGAATAAACGACATGTCACAAACTCCAAACGTCGACTGTTGGAAATGAGAATCGCAAATGTCGGCAAAAGATTTAATTCGAGTAGCCAAAAAAGTTTTCTATACGACGGGGATGAGAATCACGCCTAGAGATAGATGCCGTTTTAAGAATACATTCCTTGGTTAGTTTTAATTCAAAGCAAACAAGTACTTTTAAGGGCATATAATGTTAATATAGCCACTGAGATCACTCATTATATTATTTCTTTACCCCCTTCTTTTCTCATTAATAAGAGAGCCAGGGGGGATTTTTTTACGCGTTTTAGTCTAAATCAGGCTTTCTTAGATCCCCTTGCTTTCCTTAGATATCCTTACGCTTTGCCAAATATTTAAGTCCAATAAATCCGAAATACCCTAATACCCATTCTTGACAAATAATTTTTTACCACATAATTTTTTCAAATCGCTTTTTATACTGAACAAACTTGCTCCGCAGAATTGTTATCGATATCTACTCGTAATAATTTTATAGTAATGGGTAATTCTAGACCAATAAAAATAAATTAGAAATTTGGGTGATTAAAGTAATCCATATTATCAATTAACAAGGATTTTTACTAAGTCTGATATCTCTTCTCGTAAAACCTTAATAATTACAATAAATTTGCGATTTTGAAATGTTTGATAAATGTTAGTCGTTTTTAAAACCATCATAATATTATTTGAAATGCATCGACATTTTTCCATTTTGAGTGTTAGAAAGAATTCTTTAAACTAATTGCAAAAATAAATTAATATTTTTAAAAACAAACTGAAAAAGGCAAAATCTCTGAAATGAGTAGTTTACTACAACGTTGAAAGAAAGCAGCGTAGCAGGAACTTCTCCAAACTTTTGCTTAACTGCTTTTTACATATTACGATTAAAATGTACTGCAAATGTTTTGTACAAATTTAGTTTTATATTGCCAATGTATCCAAGAAGAAAAAATCACCCTCCTAAATTGGAAGTATTATTACCAAAATAAGGATATTGTAAATTAGATTCACGAGACATAATTATAAGTGGCAATGCTTATAATATTACGTTTAGAAACTTCGTTTTAATGTTTGGATCAGTACAAAAAACGTAAAATTCAAAGTATTTTAAAGTGTTTTGTCTATCTATCTAATGTCACATCATACTTGAAAAAGTGACTTTTAAATTACAGTAACTCAACGGTTTTTCACCTAGGGTATAAATTTTTAACTTTTGATTTTTTTTATAGAAAAAAAATAAAACTGCATATCAATTAATAAATAATTTTATATTCACTTATATATACATAACATTAAAATAGACACACTAAAATGCATCAAATATAATTAATGATAAGAATCTTCTCAGCCACACACAACTTAATGGGGAAAAGCATAATGCATATTTAAACATGTTAATGTCATATATTTTTACATTAACATGTATAAAAGAAACATTCCAGGACTACTGTCTAATTTCTTGAAGATTAATATTCAAATTTAAAAATAATGAAACATTTTATTCTAAAACCTTCAATTTTTGAAAAACTCTCACAACATTTTATTGATACATAATTTTGAATATCTTAACTATATACATTAAAAAACATGATTAGTTTTCAAACAAAAATATACTTTATTAGTCTTAAAATTAACTGAAGTACTTCATTTAAAGCAACCTATTAATTTAAAATCTTTCTTTGAGACTTGTTTTAACAATAAAATTAAATTTTAAAAATATCTTTAGATAATTAATATTTCCACGAAATTTCAATCTAAATAAAAACCGCATGTAAAACTTTACACATAATTAATTCTCATATACAATATATTTTGTGGTTCATAAGGTTTCTTACTAAAACAATCATTTGCGACTTATT